>OX451738.1:1526834012-1527026305 GCA_948472305.1 Vicia faba
TGAAAAATGATCACTCAAAGTAATAACAATCATTAAGTATTTGAATGAACGAAACATAAACAATATATCCTATATACCATCTTTGCATCAGAATTAGTTATATCATATATAAAGTGATCAATCTTATTTGTTTAACCTAGGGATGATCGATGTATCACTGCTTCACCATACTAATGTTAGATTCTGGAGCATAGTCAACATCAATCATCCAAATCGTACGGAACAGATGCAAAAATTTAATTACTCGTTTATTATTCAATTCATTATGTGTTTTAATTGAATCAAAACAGAAAGACAAAAAATAAACAACTATCATATCCATGGTTTCATAAGTGGATCTGATATCACTGAAGGAAAACTGCGATCCAAAATGCAGCAGAAGTTAAAGTTTTCCTTTAGTGATCCTTACGAATGGGCATGGTCAGTGATATAAATTATTACCTCTTATGGAGTTTCAGAACTTTGATATTGTGATCACGGGCGTTGATGAAGAACAACACCTCTACTCAGCCCACACAAACATATCACTTCCAGTCACAATGCTAGCTGCTTACGAACGAAAACATTGAGTGAGAGAGTGAGAGAAAATATGATTAGGATCTTAAGACCTAATTTTCATTAAGTGAAAATGCTTTATCACAAGGGTTCTATTTATAGAACCACTTGTGTGGGATTTAAGCTAAAAGCCCAATTAAGACTGCAAGCTAAAAGCCGAATTAAGCTTACGGGAATCATACCTTATGATGTACCGTATATCACTTAAGCGCATGGTACCTTACCATATTCCGTATTCCACTTAAGCATATTGTACCTTACAATGTTATACAATTATCTTAAGTTCACCGTACATTACGATGTTCCTTATTTACTCTATCTCTCATAAACCTATCCTTATATGTGTGACAATGTAGGTTTTCGTGATTTTGACAATTATATTAAATCACACATTTAACATAATCAACAACGAGTGATATCTAGCAACACATCACCACTACCCAATTTACGAATATGTCATGTGATTTGATAAAACCTTTTCATGATAATATTTGCATGTATAATTACCCTTTTTCCCTGATGTCTATACTCAACACAAGGCATAGACCGTGTCACCCTTGTCCAGTTCAATAATGGGCCCTTAGACATTTATCATGTTATGCAGGATGTGAAAATTCCATCTAGGTCACTCATATCCCTCAACATGCTTTGTGAAGTACCCATCAACTGTCTTTATGGTCATCTAGTTACAAATAATGTCAAATCTGCAATAAAGTACTTAACTCTACATCTAGGGTCCATAGTGGTTTCAGGTCGAAGGGTGGTATACACCATTATCACTATGAGAATAACTTTTGACACCTTGCATAAAATTCTATGTAGTATTCTCATAGTGGGTCAATCCAGTATAAATATTACTCCTAATATTCATACCCATGTCAAGACTTGATAACTCATAATCCATGATCCATGAGATGTGATCATTAGTCTATCTACATAATAATCTAAATGCTTTAATATTATCCCACTTCACAATAAAGCTCGACTACAGATACTTTAATAATAATGTCCTTGTGTTTAATGTGATCTCATGATTAAGTTACACTTAACATTTCATTAAACATACAAACTATTCTAGGGACTATTATTTTGGAAAAGCAAATATAATAAAGAAATGTCTTTTATTATTAATAAATAATTCGATACAAGTACCAAAAGTATTGGCCTCTAGGGCTTACACCAATATATATATATATATATATATATATATATATATATATATATATATATATATATATATATATATATATATATATATATATATATATATATATATATATATATATATATATATATATATATATATATATTTCTCTTATAAAAATATTTCGTCCTTTCAAACCTCATGCATGAGGGTCTGTTGTGCATATTCAGTCTCTCCAAAAAGCATTTATCTCTTTCATGCCTCATATTTGAGGGTCTATGTACATGTATCGTTTTTAAGAAATGCCTTTCTCACTTTCAGGCCTCATTCTCAAGGATTTGTGTACATACTTGATCTATTCAGGACAAACAAGAATGCAATCAACTAAAGGGCATGCATTGTGTAAATAAGTCGCTCGTCATAGTGAGGCCATGTAAACTCACTTTATGGATTATACCAGCGCTACAACACAAAACTAACAAGGAGACTTAAGATAAGAAGATAATGGATTTAAGAATAATTGGAAACAATTTGAAAAAAAAACTTTGCAATAAAGTATGATTCCAAGACTAATATATAAAGTATGCCTCATAAAGATTGATATTCAATCATGGACAATTTCTTTAAATGGACATTAATGAGTATTAAGTGTTAGTTTTCAAGACTAATATATAAATTGAGGATCTCCCTAGAAAAGAGGGATACTCAATGTCACCTTGGTTTTTAAGAGGGATATATATATAACAAATGTCACCTTGGTTTTTAAAAATAACCAAGGTGAAATCTGGCATTTGTAAAACAGATTTTACCCTAATTCTAACTATTATGTAGCCGCGATAAATAAAGGAAATTGTTACCATTGTCCATTGCGATGAATTTTTTTAATCTAGAAATGCTTAATAACATATCTCTGAAGACCATGAAATCTTGGAGGTTTTCGAACACCATGAGATCTATGAGGATTCCACCAAAGATCTATTGTAAACAATTTATTCCCAATAACTACTTATAGCAAATATTTGTTTATCTCCAAGAATTTAGATTTGTTGTAATATTGTGTTTTAAAATTTTTTGTAAATCATATAAATTAAAAATTAATAGTAATAAAAATCTTTCACCTCAAATTTTCTAAAAACCGTGGGGATATCTTAGCTTTAATTTTGAGGATATTTGTCATCATCCTTAATCAAATCTTTACCGTCCATTTTCATCACTATCAACGCTCAAGAAACTTCCATTAGTGATCCATGTGAAACCTAAATAACTTCCATTATAAGAGAAATCTGAATATAAAAAATTTATAATAAAACATCATAAAGCGCTTAAAACTATCCTCCACTTTAAGATTTGTAAGAGTTTTGGTCATAAAGAGTTCTCTAAGATGGATTACAAGAGCAGAAAATTATTTGGGTTTAAGGTTTGTGTTCTTAAATGTTTATTTGAAAATAAAGTTATTTATTTATCTAATACTTTTTTTTGTTTATATCAGAAACAAATGCAAGGAAAATCAATTGAAAACATATTGTTTTCAGCAATAGATCTTCCCATGGATATCAAAGATTTGAAGATCCAACATATGATATTCATGGACAATTTTGATTTTTATTTTGATATTTTGTAAATAATGTAACCAGATTAATATTCTTGGTAAACATTGTATTTTATAAACAAGTTACTTTATTAATTTTCTACGTAAACAATGTAACCAGTTTAAATTAAAAAAATACTAATAGTTTACCCCTCGGTTTTATTGATAATCTGAGATACTTGAGGTGCTACAATTATAAATAATAAAAATGCAGACAATGTTGATTAAACCCAGGCGCTATTAAAATACCCTATAGTGTTTTAAACACCGAGGTTGTAAGTCTTTAATTTTCATGACGACCTTATTTACCTCACTTCAGATGCCGAGGTAAAATGCATTTCGCGTCTGATGTGACACGAGCTTTTTGTAGTATTGTACGCATCAACTAAATACCCCAAGTGGTTGCTAACCAAATGACAACGATAATTTCCTATAACTCTTATTCTTCACCTTCACACAATGGACGAAAAAAACTACAAGCTCACCCAAAGACAACTCCAAATGAATATCAATCCAAGCTTGAACCTTACTCCAAATTCTTGTCATAGCCTCACATAATTCGAAAAGATGTGATTTGGATTCATCTTCCCTAAAGAAAAAAACGCAACGAGAGTCTCTGTTATCCGTCAATATTCCACTTATAAACAATTGATCTTTGATAGGGATCCTATTGAGAGTAAATCTCTACCCAAATATCAAAATGTTCGACGGTACCTTAACCTCCCATAATTGATTTAAAGAATTCAACACTTCAACAATATGCACACTATCATAAGTACCCAAACAAAAAATATCGAAAAAAGATTTAACCGTGAACAAACCTTCAACCACTTTCCAACACTCAAAGTTATCAAAACATTCTGCCCCAAATTTACCTCCAGCTGCAGCTTCTTGAAATCGTCCCACGGACCGAAGTAGGCATCTTTAATGTTTGCCCCAATATCCAGAAAGTTCTAGGACCAAATGTTTCCTACCTAGCTACCCATTTTCGCGATGTTGCTGGCTTTGTTTATAACTTGATCGTAAAGTTTCGAAAACACAAACTTCAAGGCTTGATTACCCAACCAATTGGAATGCCAAAACGTTTTCTTGCATTCATTTTTTACCTTGCAAAGAACAGAACTAGTAAATCCATTCTGAATAGAAGCAAAAGCAGTATCAAACAATATCATATCCCGCCACTAGATTGAGTCACAATTATTCAGCATAATCTTATCACTGATAAATTTTTTTTCTCAACATTCTCGTACCTACTCCTAAAAAGATTACTACACACAACATTTTTCTCCTTCAAAATCCTCCATTTCCACTTATTGATAGGCGCCAAATTCAACACTTTTACATCTTCTAAACCAAAACCACTTGATTATCAGGCTTGAAAATGACTTTCCAACTCACCCAATGAAACATTATTTTATTCTCACAACCACGTCGTAAAAAGTTAATTTGGATACGTCGAATTTCAATTAACACTTTAGAGGGTGCTTTATAGAAAGATAAAGAATAGATAGGGATAACATTCAACACCAAATTAATTAACACGACACACACTACAAGAAAAAGTCTCCCTAGCAAAGTGATTTATGACTTGTTAATTATGTGGCAAAAAAAGTAATTTTTGACGTGATTATCACGTCACTAATTATTTATAATAATAAAATATTCAGCCTGCAATGTTCATATAGATACTATGATTTTATTTTTTAAAAATAAAGTTGCGACGTGGTAATCACGTCGCAAGTTAAAAATGTATAAAAAAAATGAAAAAGTGTAACGTTCAAATGAGGAGGGGGCAGTAAAAAAATTTCAAATTTTAATTGGTGACGTGTATATCATGTCGCAATATTTAAGTGGGAACTTTGGAAAATTAAAGCAGTAAAGTAGACTGACAGAGAATTGATGGGGTGCAAAAGATTTTTCAGTCTTTGCATCGTTGGTTGGTTGCGACGTGAATAGCACGTGACAAGGTTGCGACGTGATATTCACGTTACTGATTGGACATTAGTTTATTATTGTTGGTTGTTTGCGACGTAAATCGTTGATGTTGTTATATATTTTTTCATTTATCGCGTTCTAACATAGGAGCTGTTTGTTGTTTTACAAACCCATAACCCTTATTCTTCTTCCCTTCAAACATTCCAACCCTTATTCCTCTCTTCTTCTATTCATACAATTAATTCCCTCTTCAATTTCTTTCAATCTTCAATTTAAAAGTATGATTTTACCGTTATTTTTTTTATAATTTTAGTTTATAATTTTAATTACTAATATATTCTGTTTTTGTTTTTTTATTTGGAAGTTGAATTTTTTCAAACACAAGGTTCAAGATACAAACTCAAAGATAATATCAAGCAGGCTTCAAGAGGTATTTTTGTCATTTAATTTTTTTTTCAAGATTTGAATTGGTTTTGTTGTTTGTTGTTGTTAATTTGATAAAAACTGGTTTTATAAATATATATTAAAATTTGATTTTTATATAATATATAAATTAAATAAAAAATATATTTAATCTTAATATAAATATTTTTTAAAACAAAATTATAATATAATATATATTTATTTAAAAACAAAATATATTATTATTTTTTAAAAACGGAATAAGTAGATTTAATAAACATAATATATATATATATATATATATATATATATATATATATATATATATATATATATATATATATATATATATATATATATATATATATATATATATATATATATATATATATATATATATATATATATATATATATATATATATATATATATATATATATATATATATATATATATATATATATATATATATATATATATATATATATATATATATATATATATATATATATATATATATATATATATATATATATATATATATATATATATATATATATATATATATATATATATATATATATATTTTTTTTTTTTTTTTAAAATTGAATATAATATAATATATTTATTTAAAAACAGGAAATAAAATAAATTTTAAAAACATAATATAATATGAATTTGTTGTTAATAAAAAACAAAATATAATAGATACTATTTTCTAAAAACAGAAGAATTTTTTTTTGAATAACCAAGTATTAAAAAAAATTTCAGAGATAACCGCGTTTCGGAAAAAATTACGCAAATAACCATGTTTCAGATGACTCCCCAAAGGAGGAGCCATCTCACTTAGCGCTTACTCCCATTTTTTAAGGGGAGGCGCCATCTCACTTGGCGCCTATGTGCCTAGGGCATGCCCTAAGCCAAGTGAGATGACGCCTGTGTGTATTTTTAGGGCAAAATTTGATTATTTTTTTGTCCGGTGCGTTGCGTATTTGATACATGATCAACAAAATGGACTTTTTATTAAAAAAAATAATTACATCCTACTGTATTACATTAAAAAAACAGATAAAAAAACAGATAAAATAAAACAGATAAAAAAAAACAGGAAAAAAAAACAGATAAATCAGTGATCCCCCGGAACCCGGTAATGACCCCCGGTTCCGCATCCCCGTCCTCGCCTTTCCCGTGTTGGGTGTCGTCGCGTTTCCTGCTGCGGCAGGGTCGATGGCCCAGCGAAGTCAATGTGTTCTGGATCCATAAAATCAGTCAGATTTCCATATCTCGAAGATCCGCTTTGGTACAGTCGGTTACCCATACCCTCATAGTTTGGTCGTGTTGGCGGTGGGTGGGATTCCATGGTGGGTCTGTAACATTGATCGTCTGAGTATGGTGGGTAGAAAGGAAATGTATCTTGGGGTGTTTGGTATTGAGGATGTTGGGTGGTTTGGTGATATTGTGGTTGATGGTAGGCTGGGTCGGTTTGTTCGTAATCTTCTGACATTCCCATATCAGGGCTAAGGCTGGATGTTGAGGGGCCCATATTGGGATATACGGAAGACTGAAATTGTGTGTGGGGTATGCGGGTGTATTGGTATTGTGATTGGTATTGTGGTTGGGTGTGAGGCATATCGGGGTATTGGTAGTGAGGTGGTGATTATGGTTGGTTATGGGGCATTTGAGTGTAATTGTGTTGTGGTGGGGACCGTGGTTGGGTGTTTGTGGTTCTGTTTCTTCTTGGGGGTTGGTGGGAGGTTGATGGGTTTTGGGTTTGTTGTTGGGGAAACGAGGGTTGTTCCCATTGTACGCGTGGGTCAACCAAGTACCTTGGATGAGACACGTGCATTTCAAGGTTACTAACCGACCTATACCAAGATAAATATTGATTTGTGTGTCGCATATTACCATGATTAAGGAAAACCGGGAATTGCAAGACATAGCGGTGACGCCTCTGCCACATCTTACACCATTCTGGAGCGAAGTCTTTCCTGTTGGTAAGACCCCACTGGGCGTCGACCCTTTTGAGATTCCATGGGGACAAACAAGTTGGATCACTTGGTATCTATTGATGCATTCCGAACTGCATCTTCACACGGTCGCTGTGGTGCATCTCCACAATGTTGAACAGAATGATTGCAGTCTTCGCGCTCCAAATTGTTGCATCCTTCGGGTTTAGATCATGACCCAAACCCAAATATGGTCTCCAAATGAACTGCGATAAAATTTAAATTAGGTTAACGAAAACGTAATGTATAAATAATTTAAATGAAGAAAAGTTTAAAGGTACGACGTACATCATCTGGGCCTAAGTGATCCAACAGATTGCGGTATAGTACGACATTAAATCTTGGATTCTTGCCGTAATCCATACCCCTCACGCAATACCTAAAGGAAATGAAAAACATTTTATTCTTAGCATATATTTGGTGAAGAGATGAATAGTAATAAATGATATAACTTGATGACTTACTTTGTTGCGTACGGGAAAATGAAAGTGTTGTTGTTGACGGGGTTTAAGGACTCCTTCCTCCACCAACCCCAGGCTTGTAGTTAAAAAGCACACCCATAAAATGTACATTTTTCCTTGACTTCATTTTTACACAAGGAACTGTATAGGTGGGCTAAAACTGCAGAACCCCAACTATACTTTTTTGTTTTTTCAAAATCCCTAAGTAAATGTAGGTACATGAAATTTACACTATTTCCCGTACTTTCGGGAAATAAAAAGGTACCAAATAGTATCATAAGATATGTTCTGGCTTTTACTACCCTGTCTTGCTCAGAGGAATTTTCGTTTAATTCTAAACTTGCATAATGACTTTTAAGCTCAGTGAGTAGTATTCCCTGACCTCTCACACCACCACCTTCAACCATATCCCTGCCCAACAGTTCTTCACACTGAGAGTTAGGCTGTTGAACCGACCCGTTCACGGCCTTACCATCGACAGGGAGACCTAGTAACATGTACACATCCTCTAGCGTGACGGTACATTAACCTATTGGTAGGTGAAATGTATGGGTCGGGAGATCTTTAAATCAATTGTGCAGTTGGAGATCTTTATAACATGTCCAAAACCTGTGTATTCCAGATATGGTACGATAAATGGGTCGGGAGCCAGGTAGTTGTGAGAACGGATTCTGAATCTTTTGGTATCCTGAGTTCATAATGTAAAAGGTGTAAGATTAAGTAAGATGAACAAAGCATTATCTGAAGTATGAAAAATGTATAACAAAAATAGAAACTTACAAATGCGACAATGTTTTCCCTTGTGCCTCTGTGAGAGTCGCCCATTGTTAGAAGAGCTATTGTTTAAAATGTTTGAGATTATGAAAGACTTAGGAAGTGTAAGAGAGTATGAAAGACTTAGAAAGTGTAAGAGATTATGAAAGTTTTCGTAGCAGAGAGTGAGATTTGTGTGGGTGTGAGAGATGTATGATATGGTCTGTATTTATAGGCAAAATAATTTCATAGAGTGAGTGAGGTGGTAGCTGGTGCATGCATGCATGAGAAGTGTCACTCTTGCAGGCTAGGTGGAAGCCTAGGGGGTTACATATCTGCATGCATGTACAAAAATGAAAGGTGTCACTCTTGCAGGCTAGGTGGCAGCCTAAGGATGTAACACGATTGGACAGTAAGGGAGGCGCCATTGGACTTGGCGAAAGAGTACAAAAATGAAAGGTGTCGCCATCCCAATTGGCGAATAAGAGGTTTCTTTGGTTGCAGGCTAGGCTCAGGCTACGTGACAGCCTTTGGGATGCCATGCCTGAATGCATGTAACCCTATTTGAGGTGATGAGAGTATACTTACAACATAAAGTGTAGGTGCAGAGTAGGCGCAGGCTAAGTGGAAGCCTAGGGGGTTACATATCTGCATGCATGTAACACGATTGGACAGTAAGGGAGGCGCCATTGGACTTGGCGAAAGGGTACAAAAATGAAAGGTGTCGCCATCCCAATTGGAAAATAAGATGTGTCATTCGTTGCAGGCTAGGCTCAGGCTACGTGACAGCCGTTGGGATGCCATGCATGTAACACTATTGGCAGCCTTGGGGGTTACATCCTTACTTAATTAAAATTCAGTATGAGATTTTTAGTCTTACGTTTATCATAACATTGATTCACTTAATCTGTCAAATCTTCCAACCTTCAAACGTTCTTACAATCAAACCTTCAAACAATCAAACATACAAACCTTCGAATAAATCATAAACTTCAAACATTCCAACCCTCAAATCTTACAACATTCAAACCTTCATACAATCAATAAACTTCAAACATTCCAACCTTCGAATAACTCATAAAATTCAAACATTCCAACCTTCAAACCTTCAAACAACCCTACGCAATGGCCTCCGCACCATAATATGTCGTCAAAGAACATTTCAACGGTGAGACATACATTTGTCCCACCGCTGGGTTTTTGTTTAGAGACACAGACAACATCTGATTTCTCTTAAACGAGAAAGCCAATTTCTTGTACTTCAAAAAACGATTGGAGGCCAAACTTGGACGAGGCCCGGTGACCCAAATATTTTATCAGAATCCAGTTTTTTTGGAAATAACCAATTAATTTTTTATAAGGTTGAAGTTCAAGATGACTAGGATCTCTAGAATATGTTTTCCAACCATGTGTATTCTGGATA
Organism: Vicia faba; assembly: GCA_948472305.1. Classification (NCBI taxonomy): domain Eukaryota; kingdom Viridiplantae; phylum Streptophyta; class Magnoliopsida; order Fabales; family Fabaceae; genus Vicia; species Vicia faba. The sequence goes on from OX451738.1 coordinate 1,526,844,280, forward strand.
CGACTCTATTGAGTTGTACATTATGCTGCGAGAGCCTCAGGTGACACAAGTGGTTGATCCTTTGGAGAATGAACAAGCTGAGGTAGATGAAGTTGATGAAGAAGAAGAAGATGACGAGTTCGAGTTTGATGAAATGGTGAATGATGATTCCGACGATGATGGCATACCTAGTATTCCTGCAAACGAAATCTACACACCACCTCCGCACATGACAAACTTCAACATGGGCGGAGATGAACCTTCTACTGACTTATTTTTCAATCCGTATATGCAGTCGGATGAAAATTTAAAAGAGAAGGACAAGTTTCATAACATAGAGGAATGCATCAGAGCCATAAAAAAATTCCACATGCTCAACTCGGTTAATTTTAAGGTGGATCGTGTCAACCCGAAAAGGTACAAGATTAAGTGTGTCCACCCTGACTGTATGTTCAAGCTGACTGCATCATACAGATTAAGAGGTGACCGTTGGGTCATAGGTTCCATGACTACCCATACTTGTTTAAGTTCTACCCAATCACAGGACCATCGAAAACTTAACTACGATCTCATCTGTCAAGAAATCCTACCCCTGGTCAGCAATGACCCATCTTTGAAGGTGAAAACAATCATCTCCCACATCACCACGATTTTTAACTACACTCCGTCTTACTGTAAGGCGTGGTTAGCAAAGACTAAGGCGATTGAAAAGGTGTACGGAAACTGGGAGGAGTCATACCAAGAACTTCCTCGCTACCTAAATGCACTCAAGACGTATTCTCCGGGTACTATTTACATTCTGGAAACAGTGCCAGCATACGCCCAAGATGGTAGTCTACTAAACGGCAACAGAATATTCAGTCGAGTGTTTTGGTAATTTCAACTTTGCATCACAGGGTTTGCATCATGCAAACCAATTATACAAATTGATGGGACTTGGTTGTATGGGAAGTACAAAGACACGCTACTGATGGCAGTTGCACAAGATGGCAACAACAACATTTTTCCCATTGCCTTTGCCCCTGTCAAGGGGGAGACCGGTGGTGCTTGAAGCTTTTTTCTGAAAAATCTGCGGACACACGTGGCTCCTCAACCAGATCTCTGTTTGATCTCGGACAGACATGCCTCCATTGAAAGTGCCTACAATAATCCTACAAACAGTTGGCATGACCCTCCTTCTACGCATGTCTATTGCATGAGGCATATCGTCTAGAATTTCACGAGGGAGATCAAGGACAAAACATTAAGGAAAGCGGTTATGAATGCGGGATATGCATTAACACAGCCCACATTCAAATATTACCGCAACGAGATCCGTTTGTCAAATCCGGAAGCCGGTAGGTGGATCAACAATATTCCGGTGGAAAAATGGACTAGGTCATACGACAATGGCCAAAGATGGGGGCACATGACAACGAATCTTATTGAATCAATGAATGGGGTATTCAAAGGCATATGAAACCTCCTGATCACTCCTTTGGTAAAATCTACGTATTTTAGGATGGCTGCGTTATTTGCCAAAAGAGGTGAAATGTTGAATGCGGTGTTGCAATCTGGACAACAATGGAGTGAAAGCTGCATGAAATACATTAAGGCAGAAAGTGCCAAAGCCAACACTCAAATGGTTATACGGTTTGACCGACATAGCCACAACTTCATTATGAAATAGACAATCAACCACAACGAAGGCCTGCCATGACAAGAATATAGGGTCATGCTACCTTCTCGTTTGTGCGATTGTGGCAGGTTTCAAGCATTTCGTATGCCTTGCTCTCATGTCAATGTCGCTTGTGCTCATACCCATCAAGATGCGCTGCAACTTCTGTCAAACATTTACAAATCTGAAATGTTGCTCAACTTTTACAACAACAAATTTCCTTTGGTAGCAAAACCAAATTATTGGCCTGCATACGACGGCGAAATAGTGTGGCACAATGACCAAATGCGAAGGAACAAGAAGGGTCATCCCAAAAGTAAGTGCATCACAACAGAAATTGACGATCTTGACAAGTTGGAAAGAAAGTGTGGTTTATGCCGTCAGGTCGGACACAATCGCAAAAATTATCTGAATCGGGCGTCTGCCTCGACCACATAAAAATTGTAATACATAAAATCTTTCCTTAATTTTGTTGTAAACATTAGGGTTTTCCGTTAACAGATTTGGCTACAATAAATAATTCGCGTACAAGAAAAATTAACGATATTTCGTCTAAGAAATTATAACTATTAACACAATTTCATCTGACCCATGCATCATCAACATTACATCGCTGTCTGTTTTGACTTCCTCCAACCATACATTAGGTCTTCCTGTCACATGTGAGGTTGTTGTTCGTTTTCACTAGATCCTTCGAATTTTTTCCCCCTCCGCAATGTCTCCATCTAGCCATCGCATCAACTCCCTCTTCAGACGCTGCATGGAGTGAATGTGCCAGAATTTCATTTTCATCGCAGGTTTTGTGGCAGAGAAGATAACGTAACCATCTCTGCTAAAAATCATGGGCGACGTCATGACGCAAATAACAGAGTAAAAAATAAAAATACAGTGCGAGAAAGTGTGTGAAATTTCGGAGAAACGGACGAATTATTTATAAAGCAACATTTTGCCCTAGTTTTGCCCTAGTAGTCAAGTGAGATGGCGCCTCCTCTCACTTTTAAAGAGCATGCGCCATCTCACTTTGCTAAAAGTGAAGGGAGGCGCCAAGTGAGATGGCGCCTAGGGAAAATCTAGGGGTGGAGGCACCAAGTGAGATGGTTCCTCCTTTGGGGAGTCATCTGAAACATGGTTATTTGCGTAATTTTTTCTGAAACGCGGTTATTTGCGAAATATTATTTTAATACTTGGTTATTGTAAAAAAAAAATCAAAACAGAATATAGAATAATATAATATATTAAAAACAAATATATATATATATATATATATATATATATATATATATATATATATATATATATATATATATATATATATATATATATATATATATATATATATATATATATATATTAGAATAATTTTTTAAAAAATAGACTGGAGGTTCCCGCACCCCACATCCCACACATGTACCTGCACGTGAGGATGACCATGTGGAGCCGAATGATGACGATCAGGATGGGGACGATGATGTGTTGGATGGAAACGATATTCAAATGAATAATGATCTGAGTCAGATTCATGTCATTGATGGGAGATTTTAAATTTGGCCCGTAGAAAGCTCGTAAGTTTCTTATTTATAAATTTTTATTTAAGTATACATTTCTATTTTTAATATAACTTTATATTTAATATTGCTAATTCAAATTATTGTTGTTTCGTTTCGGGACGAATCAGACTGTTGTCAAGATTATAAGTTATATAATTCAAAAGATGTATAAAGAATTTTGGAAGAGTTTTAAAGACGTTCCAAATAAAGAAGTTTGGTTTGATAAATTTAAGATATAATTTATTTATTTTTTAGTTATTGTTATTTATTTGAATTTTTCATTATTATTATTTAACTATTTATTTTAATGTGAAACCCAATGAATGAGAGGTAGATTAAAAAAATTATTATAGCGTAATCTCAAGATGACTTTCTGACATACTACGACGTGTTAGACATCGTTGGGAACTTCTAGGTATCCATCCAGTTTTTGATGAATTTCTTAAATATTGGGAGACACCAGCATTTCAGGCTAATTTTACACTAGCATTCTTAAATATTAATTAAAGTTAATTTTATTATTTAGACTAAGACTTAGAGGAGACCACCGCTGATGATTGAGCTGGTTAAAAAGACTCGGATAAAGAAAACAGGGGATTTTGTTGACGAACGTACACAAAAAGCTATGGTAAGTTATTAAATTTACATTGTTTATATATATTTTTTAACTTAATGGCAACATTGTGGCGTGATCTTCACGTGGAAACTGAGAAGTTCTGGCGTGAAAATCACGTGGCAATTGAGAAATCGTGGTGTGAAAATCACATGGCTATATTTCATATATTATTTAATTTAATTTAATTTATATTTAACCTAATTTTTTATTGAATGTGTAGGAGGATTATCAAATATTGCTCGCAGAATTTCTAGCTCATAATCCTCAATATACTCCGCGAGAGGGAGAGTCGCTTCATTCAAATGTGAATTTTTATATTTAGAGTAAAGTCAATGGCGAAAAGGGGCATAACAGTTGTTTTTTTTGTGGTGGAAATTTGGCGGGCACCTTGAGAAGTAAGGATAAAACTATATTTCAAAGAGTTAGAGAGGAGGAAGGAGGTCGCGTAACCAAACTTGACATCGAAACAACTTGAAACAGTAAGTAAATTAACGTTAAATGAGGCGAGACGCGAGTCAGCGCAACATGAGGCGGCAATGAAGACTCAAATGGAGCCCCAAATAGATGCAATGAGGCAAGAGTCACAGCGGCAAATGGAGGTCATGACAAAGAGACAAGCTGATATGGAACAACAAATGAAGCAATTTATGCAACGGTTTAGTGAAAATCAAAATGTCTGTGGTCAAGAGCTGAAGGATGACGGAAACAAAAATAATTTTAATATTGACAACTATCCCGACCAAAATGACCCGTTGAATTAATTTAATTTTAATTTTAATTTTAATTTTAAATTTAAATTTGTATAACATACTAATTAAACCTATTTATTATATTAAATTAAGAAATCTTAAATTTATAAACACTTATTTATAAACAATGAATAAACACTTAAAATATATTTATAAACACTCAAAATATATTTATAAACAATTTTTTAAATCAATTGTTTATTTAAAATTTTGTAAATAAAACAATTTATTTATTTTTAAAAAGTAAACACGCTTTACCTTTAGAATTTTGTTGGATACGTAAGAAATTCTCTAATGTATGTCACTTTTTTGTAATAATTTAATTCGATATAAATTAATTTTTTTAATGATTTCGACCAAAAATATAGTAACCAACCATGATTAGGTGTCAAGGTATTTACATTTTAAAAAGTTAAAAAAAATATGCATCTAACCAATCATGTATTATGGATAGAGTCAGTTATTAAGTTAAACCTAACAAAATATAGATACAATAATATAGTTTTCTAGTGCCAACAACATAATGAAATAACTATCTATCATCATATATAGTTGCGAAATCCTCGGCGAGTCCCTCATGAAGCATGCTGAAAACCTAATTAGCGACGGTTTAGCCTATGATCATGATATTCCTAACACAAACTGTTACCTCATTCACGCTTATAATAATTGATTCCATTTCTCAAACCCTAAACACAATCACAAACACATATTTTACTTAGCTCCAAACATTAATAATGTCGCTTATGTTTATAATGTTTTTGTCTGTTTTGGTTGTAACATGCAACGCAACAAAAGATATTTTCATATTGGCTGGACAAAGCAACATGGCTGGTCTAGGAGGTGTTTATAATGAAAAATGGGATGGTGATGTTCCACAAGAGTGTAAGCCAAGCCCATCAGTTTTGAGACTAAATGCAAAACTAGTTTGGGAAGAAGCACGTGAGCCTCTTCATAGAGATATAGATACGAGAATATCTTGGGGTATTGGGCCCGGGCTTGCATTTGCAAATGAGATAGTTAGAATGAGAGGTGGCGGCGGAGGAAGATATGTTGTGGGACTTGTTCCCTGTGCGGTTGGTGGGACGAGAATTGAAGAGTGGAGAAAGGGTTCTCGGTTGTATAATCGATTGGTGAAACGAAGTATTAAATCGGTGAACAATGGTAGTGTAATAAGAGCACTTGTTTGGTATCAAGGTGAGAGTGATACTGTAAGAGAAGAAGATGCTAAGGCTTATAAGAGAAGAATGGAAAGGTTTATTCATAATATTCGATCAGATCTTAAACTACCAAATCTTCTTGTTATTCAGGTAGCACTTGCATCAGGAGATGGAAAGTTCTTAAATATGGTGAGATATGCTCAATTGAGTATCAAACTTCCTAATGTGAGGTGCGTTGATGCTAAAGGACTGCGTCTTAAGGGAGATAATCTTCACCTTACATCAATGTCTGAGGTTCATTTGGGCATCCAGTTAGCTCATGCCTATCTTGCCTCCACCAATCATCACTTTAATTATACACAAATTAGCTAGCTGATTAGCCATTTACTTTGCTAAATGAATAGATAAGTTATACCTTGTCTAGCATAAAAGTGATCACACATTTTTCATAGTCCCAAAACTCGACTATTAGATTGAGATTGAACAACTCACATTTCATCTTTGTAAATTGGATGTTGTCTTGTGAATGTATGTTTATATCTCTAAATAAATTTTAGAAAGCAAGTTACTATAAAAAAAAACAAACGTCTCTTATATACACTTTTTGTGCTAAAACTAAAATTATAGATGTGTTGTTGTTAATGTACAATGTATTTATATGCACTTGTAAATTGAGAAATGAACCATCATCATATAAACTCAAAAAAACCATATAAATAAATTTTTAGTTACACATGAAATATTATATTTATTGATTGAACTAATAAAGAGTAACTACAAAAAGAATATAGATAAAACAATACATGTGATAGGCTTCTCCCATATGTGTTGTTATTGCAAGACAATAATATTTTCTTAATTACTTCTTGCTTCATAGTTCGATTGCCAAAAAAATGCAAGCTATTGAAAAGAAATTTTTATTCCTCACACTGAGGACATTGGTCACCTATTAACTACAACTAATATTGAATTTATTTTATTCCACATTTACAATAATAGACCCTTTAAAAAAATACACTTTCGAACTTGTTAATTATTTACTTGCATAATAGCAATATGTAGTATAACTCTAATAAACCCTACAACAATTGAAGCAATAAAAAACTATATTTGCCATTACAAATGAAGCAACCGAGCTTCCACATGCAATGACTAAATATCACGCTGAAATGCATACAATAAGAATATGAAATCATCATTTATTTTTCGAATATGCAAGTAATAATATTAGAGCATTCTCAAGATCTAATATATCTTAATATTGTTGGGGGAGTTATTAGGAGCATCGATATATAGTGTAGGAATAAGCATATTTGTGAGAGACACGCCACTTATCCACCTAAAACCTTAAAGTGATAGGTGAGTGAGTTCTCCACTTATATATGCTTAAGTCTCCACATTCATATCCAATGTGTGACTATTTTCCCACTTACTCACACTTGTTATATTATTCCAACACTCTCTCTCTAGTGTGAGTCCACAATGTTCCCCCACTCTCCTGGTCCCTTTTTCGAACCAAAGGCTCTGATACCATACATTCTAGATCACTGTTGCTTTCTCATTGTTTAGAATGGTTCTGACATTTTCCATACCTTCAACATTGAGGTATTTATCATCAGCACATCTGATCTTTGTACTCTTCCCAGAGTCAAAATCAACCAATCATTTCTTGTTTCCAGTAAGATGGTTTGAACACCCTGTGTCCATATACCACCATTATAATGAATTCATATTATCAGGTTTAGAAGCCAACAATAGCACATGCTCATCATCAAACTCTCCTCTAGCTATATCCGCTTCTTCTGACTTCCTTTCTTTGTTCGGCCAACAATCTTTGGCATAGTGACCAAAGTTCTTGCAACAATAACACTGAACATTCTTCTTGTCAGACTTCTCATTTCCCTTCTGGACATTTTTCTACCTATCAGAGATTGAAGCTTCTGACCTTTGACCATCATTAGTTTTCTTCCTGACTTCTGACCAAGTATGCTTTTGATACTTCTTACCAGAAGTTACTTTCAGAGCCTGTTGCTCTATTTTCACCTCAGAAGTTCTCTCAGTCATACCAATTCATGCGCCTATAGATTACTTTGCACCTCTTCAACTCCCATGGTGCTCAGATCTTTGGAATGCTTAATTGCTACCACAATGTAATCAAATTGAGAAGTTAAAGGTCTCAATATCTTCTCAATGATTACTTGTTCAGAAAGAGTTTCTCAACAAGCTTTCATCTCATTAATGATCAGAATCACTCTAGAGATGTACTCTGAAACCTTCTCGTTGTCCTTCATGTTAAGATTCTCATATTTCTTTCTGAGAGACTGAAGTTTCACCTTCTTCACTGATGTGTCACCACCATAACATTTGACCAGTGTGTCCCACGCAGCCTTTGCTGTTTAAAAATAAATAATCTTCTCAAACACATTCGCATTCACACATTGATGGATGTAGAACAATGCCTTTTGATCTTTCTTCCTTAGCGTCTTTTGTGTAATCTTTTGTGCCTCTGTTGCATCTGCTGCTAACAGAACATAGTCATCGGTAACAAGATCTAACACATCTTGAGAGTCAAAAAACACACGCATCTGGATCTTCCAACTATTCCAATTTTTATCATCAAACACTGGAAGCTTGGAGTTGATATGAGTGTTTCCGTTCATCTTCAACCTTGTGCAATTCCGGCAAAAAAAAAGCACTAAAATATAGTGTTTCCCAAATCCCACAGAATCAGAAAAAACGATTCTCAATCACATAATACTTCACTGTTCACTCATGTTTCCCGTGTTTCCCCGTGGATTTCAAACCAAAGGCTCTAATACCAAGTTGGGGGAGTTACTAGGAGCATCGATATATAGTGTATGAATAAGCATATTTGTGAGAGACACACCACTTATCTACCAAAAACCTTAAGGTGATAGGTGAGTGGGTTATCCAACTTATATATGCTTAAGTCTCCATATTCCTATCCAATGTGGGACTATTTCTCCACTTACTCACACTTGCTATATTATTCCAACACTCCCTCTCAAGTGTGAGTCCACAATGCTCCCTCACTCTTCTAGTCTCTTTTTCTAACCAAAGGCTCTGATACCATACATTCTGGATCATTGTTGCTTTCCCATGTTTAGAATGATTCTGACATTTCCCATACCTTCTGCATTGAGGTATTTATCATCAGCATAACTGATATTTATACTCTTCCCAGAGTCAAAATCAACCAACCATTTCTTGTTTCCTGTAAGATGGTTTGAACACCCTGTGTCCATATACCACCATTATGATGAATTTATATTATCAAGTTCAAAATCCAACAATAGCACAGGTTCATCATCATACTCTCCTCTGACTATATTTGCTTCTTCTAACTCCTATTCTTTGTTCGACCAGCAATCTTTTGCATAGTGACCAAAGTTCTTGCAACAGTAACACTGAATATTCTTCTTGTCAGACTTCTCATTTCCCTTCTGGACATTCTTCTTCCTGTCAGAGTTTGAAGCTTCTGAACTTTGACAATCATTAGTTTTCTTCCTAGCTTCTGACCAAGTCTGCTTCTGATACTTCTTACCAGAAGTTACTTTCAGAGCCTGCTTCTCTACTTCACTCTCAGAATTTCTCTAAGTCATACGCAACTCATGCGCCTCTAGAGTACTTTGCAGCTCTTCAACTCTCATGGTGCTCAGATATTTGGAATGTTCAATTGCTACCAAAATGTAATCAAACTGAGAAGTTAAAGATCTCAATATCTTCTCAATGATTACTTGTTTAGAAAGAGTTTCTCCACAAGCTTTCATCTCATTAGTGATCAGAATCATTCTAGAGATGTACTTTGAAACCTTCTCGTTGTCCTTCATGTTGAGATTCTCATATTTTTTTGAGAGAATGAAACTTCACCTTCTTCACTGATGCGTCACCACCGTAACATCTGAACAATGTGTCCCACGCAACCCTTATTGTTTCAGAATCAACAATCTTCTCAAACAAATTCGCATCCATACATTGATGGATGTAGAATAATGTATTTTGATCTTTCTTCCTTAGCGCCTTCTGTGTAATCTTTTGTGCCTCTGTTGCGTCTGCTGCTAACAGATCATAGCCATCGGTGACAAGATCTAACACATCTTGAGATTCAAACAACACACGCATCTGGATCTTCCAACTATTCCAGTTTTTATCATCAAACACTGGAAGCTTGGAGTTGATATCAGCGTTTCCGTTCATCTTTAACCTTGTGCAATTCACGCAAAAAAACATATTGAATCACAGTGTTTCCCAAATCTCACAGAATCAGAAAAAACAATTCTCAATCACATAATACCTCACTATTTAATCGTGTTTCCTGTGTTTCCCCGTGAATTTAGAACCAAAGGATCTAATACCATGTTGGGGGGAGTTACTAGGAGCATTGATACATAGTGTAGGAATAAGCACATTTGTGAGAGACACACCACTTATCCACCAAAAATCTTAAGGTGATAGGTGAGTGAGTTATCCCACTTATATATGCTTAAGTCTTTACATTCCTATCCAATGTGGAACTAGTTCCCCACTTACTCACACTTGCTATAATATTCAACACTCTTCCTTAAGTGTGAGTTCACAATGCTCCCTCACTCTTCTGGTCCCTTTTTCGAACCAAAGGCTCTGATACCAATTGTTGGTGCACAAAAGAGAGATGAAACATAAAAGGAATATATTGAATGACGACTACAAAATAAGGAATAATGAATTACATTGACCTACCTACTACTAGGATATTTATACATAAAATTAGGGTATAATAAAATACTAAAATACCCTCTAACAAACTTAATCAATAAGATATTCCTAAAATATAAATTAATTCCAACAAATATGATATGTTCCGATGAGAAAAAATGTCCATCTTTTTATTAAGAATGAAATATGATAAGCTGGAAGAGAAATGAATTATTTTTATTGAATTAAACCGAGACTTAAATAACCTTTACAATTGGTATAAAAAAATAGTAAAAAAAATAACATTTACAACCCTAACAATAATAGAGAAAAACAAGATCACTACTTACGTCATAATAGTAATAGAAAAAAATTCTAAAAACTAGGACTTATTCAAATAAAATCTGACTAGGACTTATTTAAATAAAATCTAACTGAATTCTTAAAAAAAATGCATTCCCTCCCTTAAACTAGTTATCAACTACAAATCTACAACTAGTTAAATCAGGAATTTTTGGCAAATTCTTAACTGCATTCAAATCTTTTAAAATGCATCCATTGTGAGGGGATTTGTCATGAAATATGTCAGCTGCTCTTGTGTTTTTCAGTAAATTAATTCAATAATTGCATCTCTTGTAAGGTCATGGAGAAAATGAGATTGCACATCAATATGATTGCTTCTCCCATGTAACAAAGGATTTTTATAAAAATTTATTATGGAAATATTATCACAAAAAATTCGTATAGACGTGATTTATTCTAAAATCAACTTCTTTATAATTCTCCTCATCCAAACAACTTGACTGGCATAAGTAGTTGCAACCACAAATTCTACTTCAGTAGTTGAAAGTGCGACTATAAGTTGTTTTCTTGATGGCCATGCAATAACTCAATATCCAAACATGAAAACATAGCCCGATTTACTTTTTCTATTTTCTACATCTCTTGCATAGTCATTGTTTGTATAACCAACAAGACATGCACTCCCTCCCTTCTTGTAGAAGACTCCAAGTCCAATTGTTCCTAATACATATCATAGCATTCATTTGGTTGTCATCAAGTGAAATTTTGTTGGTTTGGACTTTGGATATGTACATGCTAATTAAACTCACTAAAAAGATTAAATATGGCCTTGTAGCTGTTAGGTACATGAGTCAACCTACCATTATCTTGAATAAACCCTCATAAGTATTGTTCTACGTTGACCCAATGACTAGGATTGACCCAATCCGCTTCTACCTCGACACGACCAAAACAACTTTGGCCCACTAACTCGGGTTCTCGATCGAGCACACTTGGTCGACCTCTTCATGAGAATATCGAGGACAATGATGTCCTGACCATGCGTCTTCTCGCATCAACATCTAGTTCTAGGTCTGCTCGCTACTCGTCGAGCAGACAACTAGGATGACACTCGTAACGCGTCTACCCATCATCTCACCCATTTTGACCAAGTCCTGGAAGTTACCTATTTTTGAGGAACCTAATATCTAGGCCCAAAAATAGAAACCAATGGCTACGCGCTGGGGGAATTATATGAATCCTCACACTTGTGAGGTCCAGGTATCCAATATTCATACAAAAAACCCTAATCTCTTCCTTGTTTCTCTTTGCACTCTTTCTCACTAGATCGTTGGAGTGACTTGCAGGTACACCCCTCCCCTCCTCATATTTTTAGCCAAGCAGACATCATCATTGAGGTCCACTTTTAGGTTCTGATCAATCGATAAGATCAGTGGTGTCGTATGTGGGAATCTATCTTCCCCGTCTTCCCTTTCCTCAAAATCGAAGACCAAAATACTTTCACTACTTTTATCATGGCCAACCATGATGACCACTATTGTAACCCAAAATTTTCCCTCCTTTTCTTCAAAACATGCTCACATAGGTCTCAAATACTCAAATCTACTAAAGAGTTGACTGGTCAAACCTCCTCATAAGCAAGGGTCTACAACAAGGGTTTTGTGCTTCTCAAGAAAGATTGGGTTGCAAGGGTCTCAAATGACTCTCTTGGTTCATCATGGGTCATCAATAATGTTCATGTCAAGCTTTAAGTCTTGAATCACATGTTTGCTTAGTCAATTGCTCATAAGATTGAAAGTCAACTATATTAGATAAAAAGTCAACTATGGTCAAGATATAGTCAAAACTTCAAGAGTTTTTGTCATCATCAACATTTTGAGGTGATATTCATCATTTGATCAATGGTTGATCATGATTCCTCAAGGAAAGCCATCAAATCATCAAAGGTCAAAAATTACTAAATTAGGGTTTTGATTGAAGATGACTGATCATTGACTTTTGGCCTAGTGCATGACCTAATGGCTTAAAGCGTAATCTTAAGGGCTCAAATACAACATCTTTACCTAATTACATGGATCAAGACATTTCCAAAGATAAGAGTGATTGATATTTGAAGAATTAAATAAATTGATAAAAAGTAAACAGTCACAAAAAGTCAAACTTTGACTTTTTGGTCAACATTGGAATTCAAAAATAAAGAATCATAAAAAATTCAAAATTATCATATTTGATCATCAAGAATCAACAAAGTCAAGAAAATCAAGAAGCAAGTCAAAAGTTGGAAAATTTTCCAACACTTAAAAATGTCTAAGTGTTTTGTTCTTAACAAAGTCACTACTTTATGGCCATTTTTCACTTGATTCAGCAAAATCTCAAAATGTGAAAGTTGTAGATCTTGATTCAAGATTTCCAAAATGTCCAAGAACATAAATATATCATTTTTGAGCTAGGAGATTCGAAGAGAAGAAGTTGGCCATTCAAATTTGAATCATAAGTCACTTTTTTGATTACCTTATGGCCAAAACTCTAACCAAAGCTACAAGATATCTCTTTTAATGCTATTTTATCTCCAAATCTCTCCATAATTAAGTAATTATACAGGTCCTAAGTGTATTTCACAAGAACTCGATGCTTTGTCCAACAAATAACACCATTTATGGGTGATTTTGCAAAAGCAAAGTTTCCATTTGCATAAAGCTCAACTTCTGCCAACAACTCTCTTCTTTTGAACTTGAAACCATCTATGAAGATCACAACAAATATTTGAGGATCAGATGCTATCCAACAAGGTCTGTAAAGTTGAATCAAATCCCTTGAATCACTCTTCCTTCCTCATGAAGCAAACTCACACTCTTGTGCAAAAGTGAACCAAATAGCCAAACCATGGTACAATTGGAACAAAAACTTTATTTATGCATGTTATACAAGTCATTTTCCACCTCTATAAATATAGAAGCCAACCTCTAAGCTCAGGACACCAAAATTTAATCAAAACCACCATTGAAGCAAAAAAAAATAATCCACTTGTGCATTCTCTGAATTTTCACTTTAGACACATTTTATACATCAAATAGAAGTTGTCCAAACACTCTTGGCACAACTGTAGCACCTCCATCATCAACATCCAAACCTCACTTTCACCATTGGAAACTTGATTTGGTTGGGAAGTTTTAGTGGGTTCTAAGGCAAGCTGAGCATACCATTAGCTTATTGGGAGTTAAAGGAAGCTTTTTGTACCATTACATTGTCTTTGGGAATGGTGGAACGAGTTCTGAGTTTTTCTTCAAGAGGTAAGTTTTCTTGAATTTCAAAAATCCATATACACGCATCCTTTATGTTCAAATAAAAGATAAAAAATATAGATATTAATTTCCTGAAGCGTAGCACTAACTTAATTGTTATTAATTATGCTTGTATGTGAAGATTCGTGATTCTGAACTTTTTAGGGTTTTTCTTGGTTATTTCTTAAATTCATGTTTATTTTTGAGTTTTGATTCAAACCAATGATACCATTGGATTCTTGATGAAAATTCGATGTACTTCCATGTTTACATTTTTGTAAATGGACGAGAAATGAGGGAGTTGAATTTTCACCCATGGATGTTGATGATGATGATTCAGCGAAAAAGATGAAGATGAAGATGGTGGCTCCATATTTTCAAATTTAAAAACAAGTTTATTATGTATTTGTTATTTATTATGTTAATGAATGAATGTAGCAGCCACCCTAGTGGCAATCAGCGTGTTTCATGTCAATTTCACTACAAGGGCGAGGGTTCGAACCATAGTGAATCCCCCTTTTGCCATTTTGTGATTTATTTTGATTTTTTGTGATTTCAGAAGCATGTTTCAAATATATTTTCACTAAGGCACTTCCTTAACACTATATGCACGTGTCCTGGTGGTAAGCTTTTAGAACTGTGACCCTAAGGTCCTCAGTTCAAGCCTTGGCAGCCACAAAACATTTTTAACACTATTTTTCTTTAGTGTTTTTTAACAAACTTCAACCAATTTTTAACCAATCAAAACTTCTCATTTTAAGATGATTTTTTGCACACTCTTAATTTATTATATCTATTTTATGATCATGTGAAAAATCCAAAAAAAATATTAGATTTAGATTTTGCATACTTTAAACCAATTTTACTTAAATCAGAAAAAATCACAAAATCATAAAAAAATGGATTTAGGTTTTTAATTAATTAATTAAATTTTTATAAACAAAAATTTTAAGTTAATTACACTTTGTTTTATTTTATTAATTAGTTTGTAAATTAATTAGAATTAGGGTTTATTATTTTTACACTATAAAATATTTTTCTAAATATAACACCAAAATATTAGAATTTCTTAGGTTTTAACTTTCTTTTCCTTTTCACCATCTCCGCACATTTGTTTATTTTCCATATCGTTATTTTCGTAACTATGTAACTGTTAAAGGATGTAATAGATAAAATAGGGTTTACTTTACTTTTCTCTCTATTCATAAATTTGTACCCCCATTCCCGAAGCATTGTAATAACGTAGGACATTTAATTTCCACAATTTACTATTTTCCTTATTTCTGTTAGTTTAATAGGATTATATGGCAAGATCTAAAACAAAATGCTAGATAACCATAAATCCAAGATAAAGTAACTGAAATCAAATCTTAGAATACTGGACATTGGTCCAAGAAAAAATGAAGAAATTCAACTCTGTGGACGTTCAACATGTTCCTCGCGAGCATGATTCTTGCACAAATATCCTGACAAAATTGGACAGCACGAAGAAGAAAGGAGGGAACAAATCTGTAATACAGGAAATACTCCCTCGACCAAGCATCGAGAATCCCTCCTCATCTCTAGAAGTATATGCCATCGGTGAAAGTAGTTGTTGGATGACCCCAGTATACAACTACCTCACAAAAGGGGAGATTACATCCGACCAGAAGGAAGGCAGCATGGTCAGACGAAGAGCCTACTTCTACGTCTTGATTGAAGGAAAACTGTATAGAAGAGAATTCTACATACCCTTCTTCAAATGCGTCAAAGAAAAAAAGGTCACCCATTTCCGGCATGAGATTCATGAATGAATCAACACCCAACACATAGGAGAGATATCCCTCAGTAGGAAAGCGTTATGAGCAGTATATTATTATCCCACCATGCAGCACGATGCCAAATAGCACGTAACGAGATGTGACAAATTCCAGCGGCACAGAGATCTACACTTAACACCACCGAGTAAGCTCAAGTCCCTCTCGTCTCTCTGGACCTTCGCGTGGTGGGTGTAGCGGTAGAAATATGCAAGACTAAGCCATTGGATTGACTAGACTTTATACAAATCAAAATAAAAATCGCCACCGCGCTTTATTGTTTCCAAAGGAATGGGAAAAGAGCGAATAACCCAAAAAGAGGGGGAAAGATTCAAGGTAAGGGGGTTGGTTATGCAAAGGGAAGGTATTAGCACCCTAAACATCTACGGGACTCCGCAGGAACCTCTTTGTAAAAATCTGTATATTTTGGCTATAAAAATGTGTTGTATATAAAATGGATGGTGGAGGTGAGAAAAGAAATATTTTTATGATTTTTGCACCCGCCGCGGTTGCGAACCTTTAGTGCCTACGTACCACCTTTCGTGCAATAGGGGATCAGGGTACACGTAGTTCCTCTTTTAAAAATTTGAAACACAAGTGTGTTGGTTGATTTTATGAGATAAGACATCATCGCAATTGTCCGTGTGAAAAACATACTTACTACCCACAATCATGAGAAAGGAGAATTTGCATCATCTCAAAGTGGAGGATATGGCTGGGATTTTAAAATCAACAATGCCTCACTCAACACCCAAGTGGAAAATATCTCACTTCACTACATATTGTAGAAGTATAGTTGTTTGCATCACTACAAGGATTGACAAGAGTCTAATCTTTTGAGAAAAGTTTAAAGATAAAAGCCAAAGTGGCAAAATGGTTTGAAATAAGATTGATTGACTTTTAGTCTTCTCACAAAAAAAGTCAAGGTATTATTAAATTGATTGAAATTTATTTATGAAATTTTTTTGAAGATGCATGGACCTAAGTCCAAGTTTATTATCAAAATGTTTCGAGTTTCAAAACAGGAAGGTTTTTTTTTTAAAGGAGGGAGAAGATTTTTGAAATTAAAGAAGATGGGAGGAGAAGAGGAGGCTATCCTAAAGCATAAGGTAAAAGCTAGGGATAAGAACCATCTAACCAACAAGAAGCCAATACTTGACATTATGATTCAATATAGAATTCCCATTCTTAGGATTGAAACCAAGCAAGCAAAGATACTAGACCTCTTGAGAGAACCAAACTTCAAGTGTTTTAAGTCTTCGCAAAAATTGGGCAGAGTAACGGCTGTATACGGGTGAATTCCACATTACAAACAAAGATCGTAATCTCAATAACCTGCAGACAAAACAAACAAACAACCCAATGTCTTGAGGTAAACCTCAAGAACTCCAGACAAAATATCAAATAAAGTCACAAAGTCTCCAAGATAGGCCAAGGTCTCTAATCCTAAGTCCAAGAAGTCCATCACTCCATAATGCAAAGGATAGTAACCAAATAGTCTAAGTATCATTAAAGTTTTTTATGGTTCATGTTGATTATTAGGTGTCTTTAAAAGGAAAAGAAAAGCTCAAGTGAGCAAAATAAAAATGACATAAAAGTAAATGCTCAAGTGAGCAAAGATGAAAATAGCGTGAAATGTAAATGACTCAAAGTAAATGGTACATAAAACATAAAAATAAAAGCGTAAAGTAAAGTCAATTGTTAGGAATTAGTGGTTAGTTGGATGACCATCTTGAAACTTGCATTTGGAACTCATTGGAGGATTGGTAGAACCAAAGCCTCCACACAACAAGTTGTATTTGCTTTTTGTCAAGTATATCATCCATTTTGGAATTCTCACAAGGCAACATGTAATGATCAACAATGTTTAAGTGATCCGCGTTGACCAAAGGTGTTGTAGATCCATTAGAGGATTGCTAGAACCAAAGCCTCCACACAATGAATCTCAAGGTTATTGGATCAAAGAGATCAAATTAACATACTTGGGCTTGCAATCATAAGTTTGGGCCACGAATGATCATTTATTCGAATCAGGACAAAATTTAGCGCTATGTTAAGCAATCGTAAGTGGACTTATGTAGAAGTCGCACCTATTTTGAGGCCGGTCAATAGAAATATATGTACTTCATGTTTGGATAAATGATATAGATATCACCATACCTTAACATGTAGCACAATTAAAAAAAGAAAGGGATAAGATGAAGAGGGAGGGGAATGATAATCTAATTTGGATCACCATTTCAAAATTCTTTCATCTTTAAATTCAACCACTCGTCTAGATGGATTAAAGCACTAAACATATCATTAATCCAAAGCACCAAAAATGAATTAAATAATTCACTCTTAGGTAGATTTGAATTGATGAACATTTATCCAACTTCATCTACATCACAAAGTCCATTGAGTTTAAAGACAAATTGAACATTTAAAATTGAAATCCAAACCAACAATCAAAAGGAGTGAGTAGAAAAATCATTTTGGATCAAAGCTGCCCCAAAACAAGGCAAAAAAGTGCATTCTGTCCCTGTGCAGTCGATTGCAGTAACTGTGCAATCGATTGCACACAATGTTATTTTAAAAAAAAATTGTGTGAAACGCTTTTGTGCAATCGATTGCACAGTTACTGCAATCGATTGCACATTGTTACAGTAGCAAAAACAACATTTTAAAAGGCCAATTTCTTGTTCAAACTTTCCATCAAACACCTTATGGTCATGGATCCAATTGAGCACGAAAATTCCATCAAATTATGAGAAAATAACACCATTGGAATCACAAAATAATGCTCAATGAATCAATCCCAAAGATCAATAAGAGATCACATTGTGAAAGATTAATTATCCAACTTACCAAAGGTAGATCTAGAGAATTATCAAAACAACTTCAAGAATTTGCTTCAATTCAACCACAAGAATCAATTAACCAAGCTTGGATGTAGATAATTGATGGAAAAAAAGTGTTTGGATGAACGTTTTGCTCAAAGATTAGTAAGCTTCAATGCAAAGCTTACTACCTTTTTGAAAATGGAGCTTTGGGTGAATTTGGTAGATGGAGAGAATTGAGAGATTTTTTAGCAAGGCGGATTTGGCTATCAAAAGCTTGTAATATGAGTGAAATGAGGGCTCTATTTATAGAGTTTAGGATTGGGATTAGTGGTAATTTGGTAATTGATTCTTGGAGCCAAAATTTGAATTAATGATAACTCTTTCGAAAATTAGAGCCAAAATTTGAATTAATGATAATTATTTCAAATATTAGAGCCAAAATTTAAATTAATGATAATTCTTTTTAAAAATGAAAGATTGGCACTAAAATTTGAATTAATGATACATCTTTCAAAAGTGAAGGAAAATTGGAGCCAAAATTTGACAAGTTTAAAATGCTGATTTTTTTTAAGTTTTCACGCTGTGCAATCGATTGCACTACATTGCAAATCGATTGCACAATATATTTTTTTTAAAAATGGCACAAAATACACTATGTGCAATCGGTTTCACTTTAAGAGCAATCGATTGCATCAGTGAAAATAAAGAATTTTTGTTAATTTTCCTTTGCAAATAGAGATTTTAGGAAAATAATACCAGAAATCCTTATTTGTCAGATGCTTCGACTTGGTACCTACAAAACAAAAATATACAAAGACAAAGACAAATATTTTTTTATATTTTGATTAGAAGTTAGTCAACAACACATATACAAAATACACAACCAAGGTGCTTGGAGATTCCTCAAGGGCAAACTTAAATATAGGAGATAGAAAAAGAGGAAGAACCAACCCTAATGTGATTTTGTTATGATCAAGTTGACATGATATGATAGGGGAATCTTAGGGGCAAAAATTAGGGTACAACAACTTCCCTTATTTAAGTGTCTTCTATCCGGAGATACGAAGGTTAAAAATATTCGTGTCGACGCGATTGAATATACTTAAATATAAAACAAGCCCTCTTTTTGTCTCTAAGATGCCATGTGATGCTTATGATTATGAATGCAAATGGAAAGAACAAAAGAGACACAAAGTATCACTGGGGACGCCACAAAAATGAAGAAACAAAGGAGCAACCCCACCAGGAAAATAAATCACTGGTGAACAAAAGACATGACTCTATTGGTGTAAAACCCAAAGAAGAGATAAGGTAGCATCAACTCAAATATTGAGGAAAAAGTAAAGAATGATAACGATCGACAGATAACTGTGAACTACCAACTCAATGGATGAAGGTAGAAAAGTAATAAGATACCGACTCCCAGATGACGGTAAACTACCAACTCAATAGTTGAAGGTAGAAGATCAAAAGGATACCGACTCACAGATGACAGTGAAATACCAAATCAATAGTTGACGGTAGAAGATCAAGATATACCGACTCACAGATGACGGTAAACTACCAACTTAATAGTTGAAGGTAGAAGATCAAAAAGATACCGACTCACAGATGATGTTGAAATACCAACTCAATAGTTGAAGGTTAAAGATATACCGACTCACAGATGACGGTAAACTACCAACTCAATAGTTGAAGGTAGATTTGAATATCATAAGTTTTCCCCAAAATTTTGGTATTTCACCTGGAATGGGTCTCAACTTCTTCTTTAACCAAGGCACTCTGCCTGGAAAGGGTAATATGCAAACTTATCTCAAATAAAGAGACATCCACTCATTGTCAAGGGGAATTGCAAAGAGAAATGACTTTCTGGGGATAAAAATATGGCTTCATGGGGAGAGATATGACTTCTTGGGGAAATGACATGTTATTCCTTCTGAGGAGATAAAGTATTCTTGTGCCAAAATAAATGCACATTCTCAAACCAGGGCTCAAAGCTTGCAAAAATCCAAAGTAATAATATTGTTGGGGATCACAGATTCAAACCCGAAATGAACTGGAATGAAACATGCAACCGTAATACATCCTTTGAGAAACAAACTCAAGAGGGAACATCAAATCCATCCAGACAAAGAGCTGTACATGAAGGTTGAAGCAAAAAAACTTCCACGAGGGATAAGTCAGTGGGTAAGTTGAAAGAATGTATACTTTCTGCTTAAGGCCGACACTCCCTTGGAGAGAGGACAACACAACTCTGTAAAACAGGGTAACATGTGAACAAAATAAAATTGATGAATGCAAATGAGCAATGATTTTCTAAATTCAACTATGTATGATGTATGTATGAATGTATGAGTGATATCGTGTATATGCTGGTAAAAGGATACATAATTAGCACAAACAAACAAAACCGCCTCAGGTACCAACAAGATTGGGCTTAACTTAAACCAGAAAGATCAATCCAAGAACAGAAAAAGCAATTGCGGAAACCAAACCTATTGTCTGTCATAACTTCACTGAGGAGAAACATAATTCGGATGTAGCTAAATCAAACAGATACCGGGATAGAACATCTTTCTTCTGGTTTCATTGGAGAAACCAATTTTTCAAAAGCAATATATCTACTGGAGATTGCAAGATCAACCTCAAATAAAGCAGACTGACGCCGAGACAATCAAACCTCACTGGGGGATTCAGATCCACTTCCCTAGAGAAAAAACCGCGGATTGAAAACTTTTCATCATGAAAACTCATTCTAACAAGAGATGCTCTGGGATAACCTTCCCGGGGAATAGCACACTGACTTTAATGGGGAAACAATAGTTTTCATGGTTCATACTTTTACTGGGTATTGCAAAACTGATCTTGAATAAGGCAGATGGAAACCAAATTGTCAAAACATTTACTGGGGAATTCAGGCCCACTTTGAAGGAAGGAAAACATATGGACATCACTAGGGGAGACAATGATTGATCATTGAGACATCTACTGGGGACTTCATGTTGACTTCATTGGGGAGGTCAAAACCACATCATCAAGGGGAAACCAAGATACGTTCTTCATTGGGGAAACAGGAGATACGTTCTTCGAGAGTAATTATTGCACCAACTTCTTTGGGGAGAAATGACTTCTATTAAATAAACGAGGCCTTCACTCGAGAATATTGGATTGAGTCTTCATATCAACCTATTCCAACAAAAGATGTCCTCGTATAGTCTTCCTGGGAAATCAAGAAGTCAACACTAATGCCAATATTGCAAAAAAAGCGATATCTTAGCACACCAAGGGAATAAAACCTTTCATCATATGAGGAAAAACTTCGCTGGGGAATCTGGGACAGAGGCTTCTGACCATGAAAACCCAAAATCAAAAGCGAACCAAGACTTGGCCGGGGATAATGGGATCACAAACCCAATACTGTACCTTGCACCAATTAGTATCATCTTTAACTATCCGAGAAACATAAAAATTGCGCACATACCAACAAGATGACCTGAGAAAAACCTTCATGGGGTATCAAGAAGTTAACATCATAGCAAGAAGTCAAAGTTATGGGGATTTTAAATCAAACTCAACACTTGCTGAGAGAAAACCCAAGAACTTGACAGTTGTCTCAACACCTCTTAGAAAATATATTGCCCTTGTCTAGCTACTTGGGAGCACATAACAACAATAATATCGTAACTGGAGAAATCACTGCTCTACAAGAGATTCCATATCAATAAAAAGGGAGAAAGAACTCCATCAAATGAGCAAAGGCTTCATAGCTCCTTTTAATCTCTGTTTGATCACCACCTGGCTGGGTAAAGAATCACACTCAGCCGAAGAAGTCTGCAGCAAGACTGGAAAAAATGGGATTATGAACCCAACATCATAACACAACTTTAGGAAGGTTCTCAGCTTGGGGTAGACATAGAAACTATCTTGACGAAATCTGGATATTCCCTTGGAAACCAATATGGTGTCTCAAGCTTACCATGTTGATCAAAGTAACTTTCATAACTTTCCCTTGGCTACATGCTTTTAAGATAACCTTTCTGATCAAATGGATTTCATATATTTGTCGAATCTTGACGTAACTTCCCTAGATTGGCTGAATGTTGCATCCTCTTGTCTCCGCAACTCTTCTCGGCAACATTCCTTTTGCTGATACTCAAATGTAAACTTTCATAATATCAAGTAGTTGCTTTACAAGCAGAAAATGTTTATTCTAAGAATGAAAATTCTAATGCAACAATTATGTAAGTCTTGAAGATTTTATTTGAAAAGATGTCACAAAACCCTGTGAACGAATCACTAGCCAGGACGCGACATGGATTTTTTGTGTGAGAGATAACAAAAGCATATGATACCAATCACAATAATTTATCAAAATTAATGGGAGTCAGGAAACACTATTTCATTGGAGTATGCTTTCGAAATAAACCCTGTTTCAATTAGGACTTTTGAGGGTTATAACGTGGCCTGGTTCACAGTTTTAGAAAAAAGATTTAAGGCTCAAAAATATTTGGTTCCCACCCCCTTCATGATGTTCTTCAGTCCTAAGTTCAGTTAACTTGACACGAACATTCATCTCTCAAAAGAGATTTCGAGATGGTTGAGGAACCAAACAAGGTTTTCTTTGGACATGCAAGTCACTCATTCCTGCTTCTTTTGGGTTTCTTGTCACACGAATCTGTTCATTTTTGAGGATTTCACATTGTAATCCTTTATCGCATTTTAGGATTTCCATTTCTTCCTTGCCATCGGGAAAAATTCCTTTTGACTTTGACTCTGAAGTGCAGCGGGATGCCCTGACTTTTGCCTAAGCGACTTGTTTTTTCAAGTTCCGACTTAGCAGGGCTTTTTGTCTCTTTCTTTTTCATCATCATTTTTTATTCATGTCATCTTTTTTCTTTTGAACATGTCGCGTGACTTTGAGTCATTTGTGACTTGTCGGAAGAATTGTGACTGCCCTATTTCTGAGTAGATGAAAGATAACCATTATTGTATCGTCATCTGCTGATCTCCTGGTGTGCGAGAGATAGCCATTAAGATATTGTCAATTGACACACCCTCTTGATAAGTGAAGATTAACCATTGTGGTTTTGACTTTCCTCAACCTTTCGAGGGATAACCATTATTGTATCCTTAGATGTGCACTCTTGATGAGATTTGAATACTCAATCAGATTAACTGAACACTACCCTTCCCTGGGTCAAAAAAATGAGGGTTTTTTCTGAATAGAAAAAGAAACTCCTACTTCAAGGCTCAAAGGGGTTAACGAGGGTTTCACTCTCTTATATCTCCGGTGTTTGAGGATTTGAAACAATGCCTGTACATCGTCAACAGGGTTTTATCCAAAAGCATACAACCAGAAAATTTATGTTTTAATATCATCATCCTCCTCCCAATCTCTGCCTAAGCAAGAGAATGGGTAACAAGCTGGTATCATAAAGCAATTTAAAATTGAAAACAAATATGAGTGAAACGAATTAATTTCTTCAAGACCAACATACTCATTGTATTAAGATTAAACATTCAAATGCAAACAAGTTCTTACATGCAAACAGTGCAATGATAAACAAGAAAAATTACAAATGAGAAAGCATTAAAAATGCTAATAAACTAAGATGACTCTCTTATTTGGACTTGCGCTGAAGGTAACATTTCCCAAGCTTTGGGACTATCAACAGTAGAGATTCATTCATGCCCTACTAACGAGTTGTTTTGAACATTAGGGCCAATGTCCTTAAACGATAAGATACCGCTTCGGACCAACCTCTGAACTTCGACCTTCAAAGCAAAGAAATCTTCTAAATCGTGCCCAGGAGCATCCTGATGAAAGGCACATGAAGCGTCAGCCTTGTATCCTCTTGGCAGTTTTTTAGGAATAACTGGTCGAGCTCGGGTTTGAACCAAATTCTTCTTCAACAAAGAAGGATACAACTCTGTGTATGTCATTGGAATTGGATCAAAGCTCATTTTCCTCTGATGACCTTGCCCTTGATTTCCTTGTTAAGGTGCCCCCTGATATGCAATAGCAGTCGGAGTCTCATTGACGAATGGAGTCACAGAAGAAACTTGTTGATTCCTATTACGAGATCTCCCTTTCCTACTACAAAGTATAGCGTATGAGTCTTGCTCTTTCTTTTGGGAAGAACTATCACCATTCTTCTTAGCACCATTTGACGAGTCCCCGTCTTTAGATAAACAACCTTCACGGACAGCTTCCTCTAAACGGACACCCATGCCTACCATCTCTGTAAAATCACTTGGGGCACTTGCTACCATTCTTTCGTAGTAAAAAGCGCCTAGCGTCTTCAGAAAAATCTTGGTCATTTATTTCTCTTCCATGGGAGGAATCACTTGTGCAGACACTTCGCGCCATCTCTGCGCATACTCTTTGAATGATTCTCTGTCTTTCTGAACCTTGGCCCTAAGTTGGTCACGGTCAGGCGCCATGTCCACATTGTACTTGTATTGTTTAATGAATGCTTCTCCCAAATCATTAAAAGTATGGATATTGACGCTGTCTAAACTCATGTACCAATTCAACGCAGCACCGGTCAAACTATCCTGGAAAAAATGAATCAGCAGACACTGATCATCAGTATGGGTAGACATCCTTCTCACATACATCACCAAATGAGCACGAGGGAAAGTGTTGCCCTTGTACTTCTCAAATTCCGGGACTTTGAACTTAGCAGGCACTTTAACATTTGGGACCAAACACAGCTCATTCACATTCTGCCCAAATAGCTCTTTTCCCCTAAGAGTCTTCATCTCTTTTCGCATTCTATCAAACTGCTCTTGGAAATCATCCATTCTGTCATAAAGACCCAAGTCTACACTCGGCGGAGGGAAAGGACGACACACATCTTCATTAACAAACGGAACCAAATTCACTGAAGGAGGTGCAGCAGGAACAGTATGCACCACAGGAGGTGCAGGAGTAACAACATTTTGAACCACCGGAGCATCTTGAGGGCCAAGATTGAAACCTTCAGGTGCAAAATTCTCTGGCATTCCCCACGGATAACCCTGATTTATACGGTTTTGAACAACAGCCGGAGTAGTGGATACAGGAACAGTCAGAACTTCAGTACTTGCCCTTGTTGGTTGAGGTTGAACACTCGGTGGCTGATTCTGAGCAACCACCAGAGTTTCCATCAGAGTAGTCAAGTTGGCCAAGCCAGCCTTCAAAGCGGAAACTTCTTCGCGCAACTCGCGATTCTCCTATTCTAAGTTGTCCATCTTCTTTTTGAAATTAGCCCGAGTGTTGTAGTGATGAGTCAGCTTGCTGAGTGATGCAAAGAAGCTGGGTAAGATACCTAGATATGCATAACAAATGCAAGAAGTATGTGCAATATGATGCATGATATGCAATGCACATGATTTTATTTTATTTAATATTTCAAGGGATTTATGGTTTATAGACACGTTGCCAACATCCAAGTAATAAGGCTTTTGTTTCTCTTTCCAGAATCCATGGTTTAAAAGTACCTGAGATATTCACAAATAGTCAACCTTTAAATCCCTTAAAATATTGTTTTCTTCAAAAGATGCTTATGAGTGCATGGATTCATGATGCAACAATCACACACAAGATCACACATATAGGGTTCATAGGTTCAACGTCACGAGCATGAGGTCGAAGGTACTACCCATAAGGTATTGGTCTAAAATGTTATCACCTGCCGAACAAGGTTCTAGAGGTTCTCAGAGTGTACATCCTTCCTTCAGATATTACCAACTTCCCAATTAACTCGGTAATTAGTAATATTCTCAAGAAAGACTCGTCCGAGCGTAGTATCGCGTGACAACTACTTCCGGATTACTCTGTTATAGCTTCCGCACTACACCTAAAAGGCCAAGATGGGTTAGGTAATCTACGGTCCTTAGCTTCAGCAGGCTCCCAGGTCGAAAGCAGTACGTCTTCCCGATTACTCGGTAAACGACACTACAGTCAAAGGGGCCTCCACTGAGTGGGGGATCTCATGCCTCCTTTTTTGGGATTACTCCCTCAAAGTTAACATGAATATACCTCCCGTCCTATCTTAAAGTTTTCCCAAGTCCGGGTATAGGACTTATGAGTAATCACCAAGCACCCTGTAAATCAGGAAAATCCAGACAAACATATATACAAAATATAACACATATACACAATAGCACACATACAGATATAAACAAAGATAGGCTCAACCCACTTAGGGATGGACCAGCAAGAGGTCAATCTTTCCCCAGTGAAGTCGCCATTTTTTCTGTAGCGGTAGAAATGTGCAAGACTAAGCCATTGGATTGACTAGACTTTATACAAATCAAAATCAAAATCGCCACCGCGCTTTATTGTTTCCAAAGGAACGGGAAAATCCGAATAACCCAAAAAGAGGGGGAAAGATTCAAGGTAAGGGGGTTGGTTATGCAAAGGGAAGGTATTAGCACCCTAAACATCTACGGTACTCTGCAGGAACCTCTTTGTAGAAATCTGTATATTTTGGCTATAAAGATGTGTTGTATATAAAATGGATGGTGGAGGTGAGAAAAGAAATATTTTTATGATTTTTGCACCCGCCGCGGTTGCGAACCTTTAGTGCCTACGTACCACCTTTCGTGCAATAGGGGATCAGGGTACACGTAGTTCCTCTTTTAAAAATTTGAAACACAAGTGTGTTGGTTGATTTTATGAGATAAGACATCATCACAA
The DNA here is from genome assembly GCA_948472305.1 of Vicia faba. Taxonomy (NCBI): domain Eukaryota; kingdom Viridiplantae; phylum Streptophyta; class Magnoliopsida; order Fabales; family Fabaceae; genus Vicia; species Vicia faba. The sequence continues at coordinate 1,526,871,574 of OX451738.1, forward strand.
TTGTCCGTGTGAAAAACATACTTACTACCCACAATCATGAGAAAGGAGAATTTGCATCTTCTCAAAGTGGAGGATATGGCTTGGATTTTAAAATCAACAATGCCTCACTCAACACCCAAGTGGAAAATATCTCACTTCACTACATATTGTATAAGTATAGTTGTTTGCATTACTACAAGGATTGACAAGAGTCTAATCTTTTGAGAAAAGTTCAAAGATAAAAGCCAAAGTGGCAAAATGGTTTGAAATGAGATTGATTGACTTTTAGTCTTCTCACAAAAAAAGTCAAGGTATTATTAAATTGATTGAAATTTATTTATGAAAATGTTTTGAAGATCCATGGACCTAAGTCCAAGTTTATTATGAAAATGTTTCAAGTTTCAAAACAAGAAGAGTTTTTTTTTAAAGGAGGGAGAATATTTTTGAAATTAAAGAAGATGGGAGGAGAAGAAGAGGCTATCCTAAAGCATAAGGTAAAAGCTAGGGATAAGAACCATCTAACCAACAAGAAGCCAATACTTGACATTATGAGTCAATATAGAATTCCCATTCTTGGGATTGAAACCAAGCAAGCAAAGATACTAGACCTCTTGAGAGAACCAAACTTCAAGTGTTTTAAGTCATCGCAAAAATTGGGCAGAGTAACGGCTGTATACGGGTGAATTCTAGATTACAAACAAAGATCGTAATCTCAATAACCTGCACACAAAACAAACAAATAACCCAATGTCTTGAGGTAAAACTCCAGAACTCCAGACAAAATATCAAATAAAGTCACAAAGTCTCCAAGATAGGCCAAGGTCTCCAATCCTAAGTCCAAGAAGTCCATCACTCCATAATGCAAAGGATAGTAACCAAATAGTCCAAGTATCATTAAAGTTTTTTATGGTTCATGTTGATTATTAGGTGTCTTTAAAAGGAAAATAAATGCTCAAGTGAGCAAAATAAAAATGACATAAATGTAAATGCTCAAGTGAGCAAAGATGAAAATAGCATGAAATGTAAATGGCTAAAAGTAAATGGTACATAAAGAATAAAAATAAAAGCATAAAGTAAAGTCAATTGTTAGAAATTTGTGGTTAGTTGGATGACCATCTAGAAACTTGCATTTGGAACTCATTAGAGGATTGGTAGAACCAAAGCCTCCACACAACAAGTTGCATTTGCTTTTTGTCAAGTATATCATCCATTTTGGAATTCTCACAAGGCAACATGTAATGGTCAACGATGTTTAAGTGATCCGCGTTGACCAAAGGTGTTGTGGATCCATTAGAGGATTGGTAGAACCAAAGCCTCCACACAATGAATCTCAAGGTTATTGGATCAAAGAGATCAAATTAACATACTTGGGCTTGCAATCATAAGTTTGGGCCACAAATGATCATTTATTCGAATCAGGACAAAATTTAGCGCTATGATAAGCAATCGTAAGTGGACTTAAGTAGAAGTCGCACCTATTTTGAGGCCGGTCAATAGAAATCTATGTACTTCATGTTTGGATAAATGATATAGAGATCACCATCCCTTAACATGTAGCACAATTAAAAAATAAAGGGATAAGATGAAGAGGGAGGGGAATGATAAGCTAATTTGGATCACCATTTCAAAATTCTTTCATCTTTAAATTCAACCACTCCTCTAGATGGATTAAAGTACTAAACATATCATTAATCTAAAGAACCAAAAATGAATTAAATAATTCACTCATAGGTAGATTTGAATTGATAAACATTTATCCAACTTCATCTACATCACAAAATCCATTGAGTTTAAAGACAAATTGGACATTTAAAATTGCAATCCAAACCAACAATCAAAAGGAGTGAGTAGAAAAATCATTTTGGATCAAAACTGCCCCAAAACAAGGCAAAAAAGTGCATTTTGTCCCTGTGCAGTCAATTGCAGTAACTGTGCAATCGATTCCACACAGTGTTATTTTCAAAAAAAAATTTGTGAAACGCTTCTGTGCAATCGATTGCACAGTTACTGCAATCGATTGCACACTGTTACAGTAGCAAAAACAGCATTTTAAAAGGCCAATTTCTTGTTCAAACTTTCCATCAAACACCTTATGGTCATGGATCCAATTGAGCACGAAAATTCCATCAAATTTTGAGAAAATAACACCATTAGAATCACAAAATAATGCTCAATGAATCAATCCCAAAGATCAACAAGAGATCACATTGTGAAAGATGAATTATCCAACTTACCAAAGGTAGATCTAGAGAATTATCAAAACAACTTCAAGAATTTGCTTCAATTCAACCACAAGAATCAATTAACCAAGCTTGGATGTAGAGAATTGATGGAGAAAAAGTGTTTGGATGAAGGTTTTGCTCAAAGATTAGTAAGCTTCAATGCAAAGCTTACTACCTTTTTGAAAATCGAGCTTTGAGTGAATTTGGTAGATGGATAGAATTGAGAGATTTTTTAGCAAGGTGGATTTGGCTATCAAAAGCTTGTAATTTGAGTGAAATGAGGGCTCTATTTATAGAGTTTAGGATTGGGATTAGTGGTAATTTGGTAATTGATTTTTGGAGCCAAAATTTGAATTAATGATAACTCTTTCAAAAATTAGAGCCAAAATTTGAATTAATGATAATTCTTTTAAATATTAGAGCCAAAATTTGAATTAATGATAATTCTTTTTAAAAATGAAAGATTGGCACTAAAATTTGAATTAATGATACATCTTTCAAAAGTGAAGGAAAATTGGAGCCAAAATTTGACAAGTTTAAAATGCTGATTTTTTTTTAAATTTTCACGTTGTGCAATCGATTGCACTACAGTGAAAATCGATTGCACAATATATTTTTTTCAAAAATGGCGCAAAATACACTATGTGCAATCGATTGCACTTTAAGAGCAATCGATTGCATCATTGAAAAAAAAAGAATTTTTGTTAATTTTCCTTTGCAAATAGAGATTTTAGGAAAATAATACCAGAAATCCTTATTTGTCAGATGCTTCGACTTGGTACCTACAAAACAAAAATATACAAAGACAAAGACAAATATTTTTTTGTATTTTGATTAGAAGTTAGTCAACAACACATATACAAAATACACAACCAAGGTGCTTGGAAATTCCTCAAGGGCAAACTTAAAGATAAAAGATAGAAAAAGAGGAAGAACCAACCCTAATGTGATTTTGTTATGATCAAGTTGACATGATATGATAGGGGAATCTTAGGGGCAAAAATTGGGGTACAACAGCTGCCCTTATTTAAGTGTCTTCTATCCGGAGATACGAAGGTTAAAAATCTTCGTGTCGACGCGATTGAAGATACTTAAATATAAAACATGCCATCTTTTGTCTCTAAGATGCCATGCGATGCTTATGATTATGAATGCAAATGGACAGAACAAAAGAGACGTAAAGTATCACTGGGGACGCCACAAAAATGAAGAAACAAAGGAGCAACCCCACCAGGAAAAAAAATCACTAGTGAACAAAAGACATGACTCTATTGGTGTAAAACCCAAAGAAGAGATAAGGTAGCATCAACTCAAATATTGAGGAAAAAGTAAAGAATGATAACGATCGACAGATAACTGTGAACTACCAACTCAATGGATGAAGGTAGAAAAGTAATAAGATACCGACTCACAGATGACGGTAAACTACCAACTAAATAGTTGAAGGTAGAAGATCAAAAGGATACCGACTCACAGATGACAGTGAAATACCAACTCAATAGTTGAAGGTAGAAGATCAAGATATACCGACTCACAGATGACGGTAAACTACCAACTTAATAGTTGAAGGTAGAAGATCAAAAAGATACTGACTCACAGATGACGGTGAAATACCAACTCAATAGTTGAAGGTTAAAGATATACCGGCTCACAAATGACGGTAAACTACCAACTCAATAGTTGAAGGTAGATTTGAATATCATAAGTTTTCCCCAAAATTTTGGTATTTCACCTGGAACGGGTCTCAACTTCTTCTTTAACCAAGGCACTCTGCCTGGAAAGGGTAATATGCAAACTTATCTCAAATAAAGAGACATCCACTCATTGTCAAGGGGAATTGCAAAGAGAAATGACTTTCTGGGGATAGAAATATGGCTTCCTTGGGAAATGCCACGTTATTCCTTCTGAGGAGATAAAGTATTCTTGTGCCAAAATAAATGCACATTCTCAAACCAGGGCTCAAAGCTTGCAAAAATACAAAGTAATAATATTGTTGGGGATTACAGATTCAAACCCGAAATGAACTGGAATGAAACATGCAACCGTAATACATCCTTTGAGAAACAAACTCAAGAGGGAACATCAAATCCATCCAGACAAAGAGCTGTACAGGAAGGTTGAAGCAAAAAAACTTCCACGAGGGATAAGTTAGTGGGTAAGTTGATAGAATGTATACTTTCTGCTTAAGGCCGACACTCTATTGGAGAGAGGACAACACAACTCTGTAAAACAGGGTAACATGTCAATAAAATAAAATTGATGAATGCAAATGAGCAATGATTTTCTAAATTCAACTATGTATGATGTATGTATGAATGTATGAGAGATATCGTGCATATGCTGGTAAAAGGATACATAATTAGCACAAACAAACAAAGCCGCCTCAGGTACCAACAACATTGGGCTAAAATTAAACCAGAAAGATCAATCCAAGAACAGAAAAAGCAACTGCGGAAACCAAACCTATTTCCTGTCCTAACTTCACTGAGGAGAAACATAATTCGAATGTAGCTAAATCAAACAGATACCAGGATAGAACATCTTTCTTCTGGTTTCATTGGAGAAACCCATTTTTCAAAAGCAACATATCTACTGGAGATTGCAAGATCATCCTCAAATAAAGCAGACTGACGCCGAGATAATCAAACCTCACTGGGGGATTCAGATCCACTTCCCTAGAGAAAAAACTGCGGATTGAAAAATTTTCATCATGAAAACTCATTCTAACAAGAGATGCTCTGGGATAACTTTCCCGGGGAATAGCACACAGACTTTAATGGGGAAACAAAAGTTTTCACGGTTCGTACTTCTACTGGGTATTGCAAAATTGATCTTGAATAAGGAAGATGGAAACCAAATTGTCAAAACATTCACTGGGGAATTCAGGCCCACTTTTAAGGAAGGAAAACATACAGACTTCACTAGGGGAGACAATTCTTTTAACCGAGGCAGCATCGAGAGGGTCATCAAGGAACTTGTGATCTTTCAAACTAGAGGACAACCACTAAAACTTCCCACGTTTCGAGAATTGTGACCGTTTTTCCGAAGGCAACAAAAGTGGGGTACCCTAGAGGTGTATATGTGCAATGTGTGTTATGTTCAGTTATTTTTTATCTTTTGTGTTAGGTTTGCTAACCTTTTGTCATTAGTCTTTCCATACACGTCTAATTACTAACAGTTAATATGTACAGAAATTTAAAGTGCAGAAATGTAAAGTGAGGGAATGTAAATCCTACATTATTACATGGATTTGTAAGAAGTACATTATAGAAATGCGAAAAGTAAAGTCCTAGTTAATATTACAAACTGGGAAGCAGTTACAATAAGATGAAAAATGCGAAAGTAAATAAATGCGCGCGAATTGAGAATAACGTCTAAAAAATCCTAAGGTAAGAGGGAATCTTTTTGTTTTATTTTTATTTATAAAAGAAAATAAAACTTAAGTCTTTTTAATTTTAATTTCAAGAGAAAGGTTAAAATAATTAATTAATTTGTTTACAAAATTAGTTTAATTAAAAAAATATTAACTTAATATTTTTTGGGATTTTGGTTTTAATGTTAATCAAACATGAGGCAAGAAAATAAACGAAATAAGTACAAACAACAAAAAATAAGAAAATGATATAGAGGCTTTTTTCGATCCAGAGGAAGGCCTCCTTTGATTCACCCTCTGTGATACGGTGGGAGAACTGACTTGGGATTTTGCGTTTGTGTTCGCAAATGTTTCGGTTTAGCAAGAGTCGCCACCGACTTTTTATTTTATCCTAAGGAAAGGTCAAAAAGCACAGGAAAGACCTTTGAGATGTTTTCTTGGGTTCGGGGAGTAGATTATAGAAAGGGAAGGTATTAGCACCCTTTTTATCCATTATTATCCATGGGCTCTTAGTTACTTGCTTAGATCACTTGCTTTTCTTTTCAATTGTTTGAAATGGTGCTCTTCAATTGTTTGAAATGGTGCTTTGTGTGTGATTTTGAAAGATGTTTTGAAAAGAGGCCATCGTTGTGGCAACCTTTGTAATGATTCTTGTTTGAATGTATACAAAGGTGTTTTTGTCTTTTGAATAGTTTTCAATGTTTGAAAGTAGGGTTTTGAAATTGTGTTGTGAAGTGTATTTTGAAGATAGCAAGGATGTTTTTGGAAGCTTTGATCAAGTAAGTAAGAGTTATCTACCCTATTTTACTCAAAGATCTTTCTTATGTTTTTAACCCTTTTAACAGTGTTGTTTCACCATTGTATTTGGTGAACAACCTTGTGTTAGGATGTTTTTACGGGACAGGCGCGGGTCATCGTATAGACCATGATAGCAATAGTGTCAAGTATTTTTGGCAATTTTCTTGAGGGACTTGATCATTTTGTTTAGGCAACTCAGATAGCGTCATCGAAAGACTATGATCTTTTGTTTTGTTTTTGTTTTGCCAAAGCACTTGACATGCATATCATGGCCAATTTTTGAAGGCAACAAGTGGATTGTATCCCTAGGGGTGCAAGTGTGTATTGTGTTTGTTTTCATGTATTGTTATCTTGGATTAGGTCAAACTAATTGTTGATTTTATTTTGCATACAAACCCTAGGTCTAATCATGGCATAATTGAAAGCTTAAAGGTGCGAGAATTTAAATTCTACACTATTACAACATGATATAGGGAGGGGGGTACAAATTTGAATTGGGGACTATTTTGCAAGAAATTAAATCCTAAATTATTACAACCATATTGAATGGGTAAGGCATAATATTAAATATACAATATTTAAATAAATACAATGAATAAATATTAAATAAAGTGTATTATGCAAAAAAATGTTTTTTATGTATGGAAAAGTATTTTTAATGTGAAATGTAAATAAATAAAAAGTTAATTTCAATTATTTTGTTTTTTAGGGCAAAACCCTAATTTCTTAAATAAATAGTATTATTTATTATTTATATACAATAATGTATTAATTTGTACAAAAATATAAGTATATTGAAAAAAGGGTATTTTTAGTATAAAATATTAATAAAAAATAAAATGTATTATTTTTGTATTTTTTGTCCTAATTATTTAATAAAAAAAAAAAAAAAAATATATATATATATATATATATATATATATATATATATATATATATATATATATATATATATATATATATATATATATATATATATATATATATATATATATATATATATATATATATATATATATATATATATATATATATATATATATATATATATATATATATATATATATATATATATATATATATATATATATATATATATATATATATATATATATATATATATATATATATATATATTAAACATATTAAATATATTAAGTGTGTATAAAAATAAGATAAATTATTTACAAAAAGGTATATATTTCAAGAAAATGTTTTCAAGTATGTATAAAAATAATAAATAAAGATAAAAGTATTTTTCTGCATTATTTTTACATTTAAACAAAAGTAAATATAAAGTATTTAATGTATTAATACTAGAATTAATTCAAATAAATATAAAAATTTATGAAAATATTTTTTAGTATTTTTTTATATTTGAAAATAAAATATCCAGGTCAGAGTAAAAATAAAAATGCAAAAATAATGAAAATACAAAGCAATGGGCCAAGGGGTGTGAACTGAAAATGCATGTGTGAGAAGCAAAAACAACCAGGCCCATCCCAAGCAACTTCGTCTTCTTCCTTTGAACAGAAATACGCGCGCTGTGTACACAAAATGCTATCTCCTGATTCCTTGTTTTTTTGACAAAACTCATAACATGAAACTTGTAGAGCATCAAACAACGAATCTAACCATATAAAAAACTTAAGCTAACTCTCAAAGACCAGAGAGAATTTCTCTGGCCCAAATTCTTAAACTAGTTTTTTCAGAAAGTTCATGAACAAAATTCTCCTAGCACGATTAATATAAATGAAAACTAAGCACATGTATGGTTTCAGGGCTATGAATACAACATCTTTCATTCACAAACCTAAGTCTAACTATTCCTAAATAGAGAGATAGAAGTTCATGAAATACCTGTTTCAGTTGACTTCGAACTAGACCATGCAGTAACTTCCAAGGGTGCTTGAGTTTCTTTTGAGCTTGCCTGAGGTCCAATGAAGGTTTCCCAATGCTTAGTTTGTTTTGAAGTAGCCTGAATCGTGCTACAGAACTCAACCTGCAAAGCTTTTAAACAAAAATGGCAATGTGTGTTAATGGTGTTATAGCTAGCAATGGAGGTCTGGAATAGTTCAGGTGAGTTGAATGGAAGGTATTGGAATAAATTTGAGGCAAAACGCACGAGGGAAAATGGAGATGGAGGTGGTTCTGCAGGGCTTGCCCTGTTTTGCAGAAAATGGTGATTTTGTGTACAAGGAGGTTTGAGTGGTGAAGAGCTCGTGCTTATGACTCAAAGGGTTGTGTGAAATGTATTTGCAATGTTTGTGTAAGCTGACTATGGCTGGTTTTTGAGTTGGGAAGATTTTTGACAAATTTCTTCTTCTTGAAGCAAAAGTGTGTAACCTGTGATTACAGGCCTGTACACTCTATCTTGTAAGCTGCATACCTTGCCCTTGATACTTGAAATTTGTGGATTTTATCTTGCCTCAGAGATATGGCCCCATGCTTCAAAGATCTTGGTTTGACATAAAGTGTAACTTTTCAAAAATGGAACTATGCCTTTTACCATTTAGGGATTAAACTTGTGTACAATACCCTAATGACCAAGCCAATGCATTAGCTCAATGGGTTTGCATTAAATTATGGAGTACAAACTGGTTTTGAGGCCTGTAATTGTGTACAAAGCTATCTTGGTCAGATTTGCAACTTGGTATGAACATGTATTGGCCATGGATCAAAGTGAGTTTTTTCCAACTTCAAGCATTCGATTTTCCCTAACCACAAAGGTGTTTGAGGAGTTCTGGGACAATTTGGAAAGCTTGCAAAATGTACTATAATACATCTTTGAAATGAAACTTGAAACTCCAACTGAACTATGTGAAAAATGGCCAAGAAGATGGGTCAAAATCCTGCCTAAACTAGGGCAAAATTTCTCTAAGTTAAAAGTTTTAGGTACCCTTGTTCCAAAAATAATAACTTGATATACAAGTTTCTTTTGAGAAAACTTTATGAATAAAAGTTGTAGAATTTGTGATGGAATACAACTTTCATGTTGCAAGTTTTGTTTGAATCCATTTGCATCTTGGTGAAAAAATGGGACAAAGTTAGAAAAAAATAAGAAAATTTTATAACTTAGAAAATTTATAAGTTATGAAAATTTTCCATTTTAAACCCTAATTTGCATTTTTGGGTTTCTTGATGAACAATTTTCATAATTTGACATGTCTTGGTGAAAAATGATCTTTGGCACTTGATTTTGATCAAAAAGTCAAAGTTTGACTTTTCAGTATATAGTCAAATTTTGATCAGTTGACTGAAAAATTCATCCGTCAATCCTATGCATTTGAGATCTTTTGAACTTTTTGAATGGATCAAGATAATGTCATTGAGTCCTTGAGTCCATGGTTGAGCTTGATTTGCCATTGGCTAGGTCAAACAGTCAAAAATTGCCTTTATACAGTCAAAACCCTAAAAATGACCATTTTGCCCTTTTGGTGATCTGATCAAATTTCTTATGGAATTATGATCCAAACTTGATCAAATGGTTCCTATGAGTTCATAATGTTGATGTGGGTCAAAATTCATGTGGTTTGACTTTCAATTGGCCACAGTTGACTTTTTCCCCAATACAGCTGATTTCTAGGTCAACTGTCCAATTGACTGGGCAAGAATTTGAATCAAGGATTGAAACATGGTATGGACAAACTTATGAGTCCAACATGAAGTATGAAAGTCAATTTGGGCATTGTAGTTCAAAACATCACTGTGCAAACTCAAACCCTAATTTAGGTCAACAGTGCAAGGAGGTGTCTTGAGCAGAGCAAACCCTAGCTTGATCTTGAGTTCCAAGATTCTTGTGATGAGAAATGTTGATGAAATGAGAGAGAAAATTTTGGGGTAAAAAACCCTCCTTTGGCCTTCTTTCGATTGGGCTTAAGAGTTGACGTGAGCAAGCTTTGATTTGCACCTTTTCCTGCCTCTTTCGATTGAGGCAGGGAGTGGTATGGGAAACCTTCGATTTGTAATTTCTCTATTTATTTTGATTGAGAATATGAAGTAACATGGACCTGTGGAGTAGCATGAGTGTATATCCTTCGTTCACACACTTTTTATCTTTCGTTTGAATCTGTACAGGTTAGTTCCAACATAAAAAGCAGACAAACCAAGAGGGCAGAAACGAAGAACACAACTAAGAGGCTATCTACATATTATGCTGAAACAATAAGTAAGTACAGGGCTATTTACATGTCATGCTGAAACGAAAGATGCAAGGTCAAGAGACTTACCTTGCTTAAAACTGGAACTTGTGTGAGGGACTAGAGTTGATGGATGCTCTTTGATTTGAAAGGAAAGATGCCAGTTTGATATGATCTTGTGAGGCAGCGTGTGCGTGTGTCTGTGGTCTTCTACTTATTTCTGTCCTCTTGAGCTTGCCGGTGTGCTCCTTGTATAGAAGGGAAGGAGGGGACAAGGTAGAAAGGTATTAAAAATCCATAATCATGTTTTATGGCCATGAATGGGAATTTGAATTTTGGAAAAAGACATGGGATTCTTGTCTCTTTTTGAATTTGAATGAATGTGGACACCTTTGACTTTCGAATACCTTCAGTCCCTGCCCTTTGATTGGACCTCTTATGCACCCTTCGAATGGGCCATTTGATTGTTTCTTCGAACGAACCCTTTTGTGCACCCTTCGAATGGGCCTTTTGAATGTTTTGTACCCTCTTCGAATTGGCCACCAATGTATGTCCTTCGAATGGCTCAAGTCTCATCATTGGGGAGATTGAGTATGGCAATATGTGGGATTTTGGGCCAGCCAACATATTTGCATATTTCTCTTTCGTTTTGGCTTGCAATATGTGTATCCTTCATTTTGAACCAATGTGTATGCTCTTTCGAAGGGACCACACGTATCACTTGTGTGAATCACTTGCAATTCCTTCGAATGGGTCAACAATGTAAAAACTATGTGTGTCGAAACAAACTTTCCAAGGGAGATACTGCCCAGTCGAAGCAGGAATCCAACTTGTTCCAAAGAAATCAAATTCCCAATCGAAGCAGGAATCAAGTTTACATGCAGGTAGTCATTAAGACAAACTTGCCGAGGCCCTTGCTCAATCGAAGCAGGAATTAAGTTTGCATGCAGGTAGTCATCAAGACAAACCTGCAGAGGCCCTTGCTCAATCGGAGCAGGCATGCAGGCAGCCATTTCATTGTGAATCAAGTAAGCATTTAACGCCAATGGTGCAATCGAAGGATGTATGCAGGAGGCCATTTCCTTGTGCCTGCTGGCATGAAGGAAGTTCTTGCCTTGTGAATTGAAGGCAAGCTTAGAGAAGGCACTTGTCTTCTGAATCAAAGGAAAGTTGCAGGAGGCCATTGCCAGCACCTTCTGAATTGAAAGAAAACCAGTAAGAAGCCAACACCCTCTGAATCGAAAGAAGCTAGTAGGAAGCCACTAACTTCTGAATCGAAGGAGCACCAATAAGAGGCCTTTCCCTTTTGAATCGAAGGAGGTTGTTTCAAAGGAAACAAATACCCAGTCGAAGCTTGTATACAAAAAACAAGCAAAAGGCCAAGGCTTCAATCGAAGCTTGTAAATTTGAAGCAAGCTTAAAGGAGGTTAGGTGCTCAATTGAAGCAAATTTTGTGCAGCCTTGACTTTGTGGAAATTTTGTGAGAAAAATCTTTGAGAGATGGTAGGGAAAATTTTGGGGTACAACAGATGCCCCTGTTCAATCTTCTTAAACCTGAAGATTTAGATTGGCTTATCTTCCTTTCGTGATCTGAAGGTAGAATATGATTGAACACTAGAGTGCCCAGAAATTTTCCCTCGCATGTAGTAACACTGATGGTTGATGATGGCGAGAATGGGCTTAAAGATGCCATCCAAAGTAGATGCTTATTTCACACATGGTCCCTTTAGGGTTCCCGTTCCTGCTGTCTGAGGAGGAGTTCTATGGGGAATGTGGGATTCTAGAGTTCTCCTGCTTGAGGAAAATCTGTGGAGAATAGAGTCTAGGAACTTCAGTTGTCCATTACTCTACTGGGGAAGCTATCTCTTGACTGGAGAGATGGAAGTTTGTTGATTTCTGGTCGAAATCCATGCTTCACAGTAACTTGCTGAGGATAACAAAAGTTGAATGTTATCTGGTCATATTCCAGGCTTCACAGCACTTTACTAGGGAATATCAAATTAAATTGTTCTCTGGTCGTACCACTGGCTTCACAGTAACTCAAACTGTTATCTGGTTGGTGTAAGTACGAAGTGCGCCTAAGAAGGGGGGGGGGAGTGAATTAGGTATTTTAAAAATTTTCTGGTTTTAGTGATGATGGATATTATTTTTCTGGTTTATAGTGAGTTTATGAAAGAGTAAAGTGCAGAAAAATAAAGAGACACAAGTGATATATCCTGATTCCCCTCACAGTCAGAGAGTACTCCAGTCCCCTTTCAACATGAAAGAGATTTCCTTATAGTTGGCAAACTTAAACAAGAACTACCCAAAACTAATAACAATCCTCTTGGACCAAGAACAATCCTCTTGGATTTTTCACTATGTCAACAATGAGAAAAATCCTCTCAAATTGACTTTACTTGTATCCAACAACCCTGGAAAAACAAGATTTCAAAATCACTTGAGCTTATTTTCAACAATCCTGAAAAATAAGCAAGTATAGAAATATTTGAGTGAGTTTGTGTAGCAATGATCACTTTGAGTGATTTTATCAATGAATTGATCTTCTCTTCCAATAACAATAGTATAAAATGACTCAAGATATATAATACTCAGTTTTCAACCATATGTGAAAGTGTGCAGAAAACTTATGTATGAAAGTGTATAAAAGCTTGAGTTTGATTTTTAAAAATTCAGAAAATATGATTGGAAGAGGTGGTTAAAATGAATTTGAAAATGAGTATTTATATGTTCATAGAACCCTTTTGAAACAATTTTTAATTCTGCAAATGAATCATGAACAATTTCCAAGATTAAGTGAAAGGTTTCCATGAAATGGTGTTATGAACAGGCATGAGTAAAGCTGTTGTTTTTCAAAATCGTTCAGCATGCAATTGATTGCACCCTTGTGTAAATCGATTGCACAGGGTTTCAATAGCCAAAAGATTCAAATATTTTGAGCAATCATATGCACAAGTGTGTAAATCAATTGCACTTGAAGTCGGTAGCAAAACTTGATTATGAGAAATCGAGTGCACAAACATGCAAATCGATTGCACTTAGAAAGAGTAGCTAACACTTTAAAAATATGAGGTATGCAATCGATTGCTCCACCATGCAAATCGATTGCACCCAAGTGAAAATTGAATTTTTTCTTTAGAAAACTTGAGAGAAAGTTTGGACAAGATAAAATATTTCTTTTGACCATTGAGCATCTATGTCGTAAGTTCAAAGTAAGTATTATCATTATACCTTGAAATTTGCTAAGTGCTTGAACCAAAGACTTTATCCAGAGATTCTTTTAGCTTGATCAATAATCTTTGCCTTCTTGTAAAAATGGGTTGTCTTCATCAAAACAAAAGTGCATTTGAAAAGCTTGATTTTACATTCTCCCCCTTTTTGATGATGACAAACGATCTTGCTTGACACGTTGTAATTTATGTAAAGAAACATCTCCCCCTAAGATGCATAACTCCCCATTTGTATGAGAAGGTTGGAATCCTTTGAATTTGTTCATCTTGGTTGAAGAGTACCTTAGAAATTCAAGACAAAAAATATACAAGCATAAAGTGCCACATCCTTCTCCCCCTTTGACATTATCAAAAAGAAGGGAAAGATGCAATAAAAATGGATAATAATAAAAAAACATTAAAAAACTTAATCAAACATGCATAAAGAATAGTCATAGACATAGTCATAGGAAAATAATAATTACAAATAAATCTGAACAACAAAAAACAAAATGTAGCATAACGTAACAAGGACATAACAGAAAAAACAGTAGGAATAACAAAGTTGGACAAAATTTTATGGTTGATTCATGTCACAATTGTTATAGTAACAAGGTCCTTGATTGGGGAATTGTTGTTGTAGAGGAGGTTATGTGTAATGTGGTGGAGGTGAAGCAGGATTATTAGGGTCATATGGAGGTATGTGAAGATGAGAGTAAAGGTAGGAAAATTGTTGGTTCACATCTGAGCGAAAATGATTAATCTGAGAGGTCGTGCAGTCATTGATGGTATTCCACTGGTTGTTGATGTTGGTATTCATGGAAGCAAATTGTTAAGACATAAAATCCATAAGATCTTGATTACTTGGACCAGAGGGAGCAGTGGGTGGAGGAGGTACATCTTCACCTCCTTCTTCCTCTTGATTGTTTCCTTCTTCACCAATCACATCTTCACCAATGTATGTGATTGTTTTTGTTTATGGATTATAGTGAACTCCCATTCGCGAGTCAACATTTTTGAAGGAGATCTTGTGAACATTTGGATTCATATCAACTCTTTCATAACCAACAAAATCAACTCCAAGTTCTTCCATAATTAGTGTAATAAAGTAAGCATATGGTAGAAATTTTGATTTTGCATCAACCCTTAGCATATGAACCATTATGAGCCTTTCCCAATTAACGCTTATACCTCTCTTCCTTGAGTAGATCAGTTGCATTTCCAAATCAGTCACGGTGACATGGTTTCTAGCAAGTGGAAACATAATATAGACCATGAAATAATGAAATAGTCTATTATGTATAAAAGTTACCTGCACTCCATGAGTCTCTAGATGGAATGACTCCTCCTAGACCATAAATTCTTTTAGCACGGAATTCAGCTTCGTTCAATCTGCCTATGCTGTAGTAAAAGTCCTTTTTCTTGTAATCATCCCATGCTTCGTCTTTAGGATCGTACAAAGAGCTCCCAGTATAAGGGATATGTAGAATCTCACCAACAATTTCAGGGGTTAAAGAGATTCTTGTACCCAACACAGATGTAACCATCTTGCCTTTGTGAGGAGTCAAATTACTGAAGAATACTCTTACTAGATCCGGGTAGTATGGACCAAATGATGAAATCAATGGTTCCAATAGATATGCAGTCAAATCATTCTGAAAAGTGAAACATTCCTGAGGGAAAGATGATAGCATACCATATTTTTGAATGGACACTATCTTTCTTTGAAAGTCCTTTTTAAATCTTTCTTCTTGATCTTTAGTGAGAGTTGAGATTAATGGATTTTCTGCAGAAGATGAAGCAACTTTCATCTTTCCTTTCTCTGTAGCTGACACCTTTCATTTTTGTCTGGATGCCATGAGGAAGGTGTTTTTCTGAATTTAGGGTTTGGTAGTTTTTGAGGTTTTAGTTTCTGAGAGGAAGATGTTTGATGAGCTGAAATTGGATAGGATTTGTGAGTAAAATAGAAATGAGTGGGTTGCATTATATTTAATGACATTTAATTGACTTTTCAATAATAGAGGTGATCTTGGGAATATGAGATAAAGAGGAATTTTGACCAACAAATATTCCTATCATAAAAGCATGTTATAGTAGGTGCAATCGATTTTCATACAGATGCAATCGACTTGCACACAAAACTGAAACGTGCAGTGTGAAATCGATTTACACTATTGTGCAATCGATTTTCACTGAAAACAGAAAGGTAAAAAATAAAACATATAGTGAGAAATCGATTTACACTATTTTGCAATCGATTTCCATCAACCAAAAATGACCAAAAACATATTTTTCTTAAATTTAAACACCACTTAACATATATATTCACATATAACAAAGATAAAACTAGTATGTGAAAGCATAAAAAGGATAGAAAGCACCTTATACGTCGTGTTCATCAAGAATGCCAAGTTCTCGTCGGATCTTGTAAAATGGTTCTCTTACCAAAGGTTTAGTGAAGATGTCGACAAGTTGATATTGAGTATCTATAAATGTGACCTCGACATCTCCTTGAAGTACATGATCACGAAGAAAATGATGTCGTATGTCAATGTGTTTGGTTCTTGAATGCATGACCAGATTCTTTGTAATGTTTATTGAACTTGTATTGTTGCATTGTAGAGGAATGCATCCTAGATCGAGTCCGTAGTCACGAAGTTGTTGCTTGAGCCACAATATTTGAGCACAACTACTACCCGCTGGAATATATTCTGAGGTCCAGCAAGACACGTTAGAGGAAAAAACACAAAAGTTCTGGATTGCTATGTGTTGAACTTCTGAATGTTAAAACAGTGAGAAAACCTCAGAAGCTTTGTGCGTGTCAAAACAGTAGGAAGAACTCAGAAGTTCTGTATGGTGCTAAGAAAGTGAACGAACAATCAACAGTTCAACATGTTATCAGCGCATGAAAATCAGAAGTTCAGTGTATTTGACATGTAAGGAGAACTCAGAAGTTATGTGCTGTGTTAGAACAGTGAGTGAATCATAGAAGTTCTGTGTGTGTTAACGGCGTATGAAAATCAGAAGTTCTAAGTGTTAAAATAGTGAGTGAACATCAGAAGTTCAGTGTGCATTAACAGTGAGTGAATATCAGAAGTTCAGTGTGTTTAAACAGTGAGGAGAACTCAGAAGTTCTGTGTTGTGCTTAAAGTTGTGAGTGAACATCAGAAGTTCTATATTTCAACTCTTACTAAGCACATTAGCAATTCATTAAGTTCTTATTAAATAGCAAATCAGAAGGATAACAACACAACAACTTATATAAGTTCTAATCCTAAATCTGAGTCTAGCCCCAATCAAGAAACATTGATGCACAGTTTTTTATACTTATGCAATGATATGAACAACATCTATACTATGATATTTATATGTTTAATGATGTTCTGAATGAAAAAGATGCAAAGTCAGAAAGACTTACCTTGAACCTGGAATGTGCGCTTGGAGCTTTGAGCTGCTACCATTGAATGTTCTGGAATCAGCAAGAGTAACGGAAGAGGAAATGTCAAGCTCTTTGATTCAAAAGGAAGAACAAAGGTTTGGTTTTCTGTTTGGGAAATCTGGATTTTTATGGAGGGTTTCACAGGTTTCTTTTTCTCTTTTGATAGTTCTCTCTTTCCAAAAGCCAGCCTTTTGAACGTGTGATGGAGCAAAGTATTTATAGGTGAATTTGATGTGATTTTTGGGGGAAAAACAAATGGGATAGAAACCTTTTTGGTATACTGTTCCATTGCTTTTTAATCACAGTTTTCGTATGCTAGTTTGGTGCAATTATGGGATGCAGGCGTAGGCTGAACTAGCTGTTGGTTATAGGTCTGCAGTAGGTTGTATAAACAAGGTTTTGGGATTTGGTCAAGTTCTGACCAAAGCGTTGAATATAACCTTCATATGCTAAAGCGCTGCCTTATTCTTGAAGAAAGCATGTTGGTTGTCAGCAGGAACTAAGGAAAAGCTAAAAGCAAAGCATGGGCCTAGTATCAGAGTTTGCTATCCCAAGACAGTAGAGGTACACGTGGTTGAAATCCTTTGGATAAAGACTCAAAAAAGGTTTTGAGCATTAAATGAGAATTAAATGATGATGAGACTTATCACAACCAGAAATCCTACAACGTGAGATTCTACACCATGGCTTAGTTCTGGATCAGAAGTTCTGCTTCTGCGTAGCATCCATCCTCTAATCTTTGT
This sequence comes from Vicia faba, assembly GCA_948472305.1. NCBI lineage: Eukaryota > Viridiplantae > Streptophyta > Magnoliopsida > Fabales > Fabaceae > Vicia > Vicia faba. The sequence continues at coordinate 1,526,889,476 of OX451738.1, forward strand.
ATCTTCTGGCTCCAGCATGTTCAGAAGGAACTTTCATACTTTCTATAAAGCTTGCAGCATGCTTCTTAACCTTCTTTGAATTACCCTGGCAAGCTCTGACTGAACTTTTGTGAAAACATGCCTAGAAGTTTTGACCAAACTCTGTCTTGAGAATATCCAGAATTTGCTAAGCGTTATAGTGATAATCTGGTCAGAAGTTCTGAGCTTGTCATATTTTCTTAAACACTTAGAAGAAATTCTAAGTATTTAGAATTTTGACTTCTCCAAAGTAGTTTTGACTTTTGAATTTCCTGATGAAACAAACTTCATATTTCAACATGTCTTGATGAAAAATGATTCTTGAAATTTGATTTTGAACCAAAAGTCAAAGTTTGACCTCTTAGTGTGCAAATGACCATTTTTCCCCAGTGAATGACTTGCTTGGAGAAAATGATAGTTCAAGGCTTGGAATTGGATGGAAGAAAACTTGAGGATCCAGGGTGAAAATGAGAGGGAAAATTTAGGGGTACAATAGCTGCCCCTGTTCATTCTTCTTACACCTGAAGAGTTAGATTAGTAATTTTGCCATTCGTGACTTGAAGGTGGAAGATGATTGAACACTAGAGTGCCAAGAAAAATTGCACTCGAAGATGCGATGGTAGGAGATTATGTAGGGAATGGGCTTAAAGATGCCATTTGGAGAGATAATGGATAATTGTTGTTAATGGGATTAAAGATGCCATCCAGAAATGATTGCTGGACTGTATCTGTAAGATGGAACTAAATGATTATCCGCATGACGTTCGTGTATGAAGCGCATCTGAACTGTATCAGAAGGTTGGATTGTTTGAGCTGGTCGAGTATGTTGTACCCCAAATTTTGACCTAAGATATCGTCTCCTACCTGCATCATTACATTACAAGTGTTTTGATCCATCGATTTTAAAATTCATAACTTTTTTCAGGCCGAGAGCTATTTATGTTGAACACTAAATCATTTAATCTATTCGTGCTAAAATAATGTTTATTAATTATTTATTATCTTAAATTTAAATAATTGAAATTCGTTTTCGATTATTATGTAGTTTAAAGATGTATAGATAATAAAATAAACATTAGAGAAGAGGCGCATTAATTGTGCAGACAGTATTTATTTATTACTCACTATCTTAAATTTAAATAACTGGAATTCATTCTCAGTTATTACATAATTTAAAGGTTTATGAATAATATAATAAATATTCGGAAAAGTTTATTGGTCAATAACGATTATTTAATCATTTGTCATTCTAAATTAAATAATTGAAACTCTATTTTAATTATTATAATTTAGAAAGTTATGGATGATGAATTAAATAATTGAGGCTATTAATTGATCAATGATAATTATTTATTTATCTGTTTATTATTCTGAATGTAGGTAGTTGAAATTCGTTTTCAATTATTATACGATTAAAGAATTGTAAATGATAAAATAAATAATTAGAGAGAAAGAAGAAATTAATTGGCGAATATTGGATTTTTATTCATTTTTTTTAATTGTACAATTATTATGTAAATATTGTATCTATTACAACAAAATTACAATAATAAATTTACAAAGCTAAAATGAAATAACAAACTAATCTAATATTCCTAATTCTAAATCTTCTGATCCAATGCGTTTTTGTCTACTCACTTGATGTTACCTGCAAAATTAAAAGAAATTAGAATTCAAACAAATAATTAAAAAGTGAAATTATTTAAGGTTCATCATTAAAAGCAATGGCCGGAATCAGTTACTCTTTTTTGCAAATCACGGGATTTCTCCCGGTTCACAAAAAAGAGAGGAATTTTTAAATGAATGCACAAATTCACTTTTGTCTAAAAATTGCATGTTTTAAATTAATTGCATTTTTTCAAAACCCAAATGCATATTTCAAAAAAACATACAGCATACAAAGTCCCTGCATGATCTCAACATATGCAAGCAAATGCCAACGTAAACTTATGCCCACATAGTAAAAAACAAAACAAGCTACTATTGCATTAGAAGTCAAAAAATATGCAGTTTAACAACATATGCAAGCAATGTGACATTCCTTATTTTCATCATTTTCTGGCCATTTGCAATTTCAGAAAAGTACAGCCTATCATATTTTTGTCAAAAACTGTACTGAGAGAGAAAAAGAGAGGAGGAAGTGTGGTTTTACAGGCTTGGCATAGGCAGGAAAGAGATACAAGACAAATTGCAAAATATAGCCAGTAGAAATAAAAACATAAAAGAAGAATAGAAACAAATTGGAGGTAGCAGTCTGGTGCAGATATGCCCAGGAAGAGGGTAAAAGTATTTTAAAACCTCCAGCCTGTAACGTAAACAAATAGGGAGGGAAGACTGTTATAACACAACATAACCAAAAGAAATCACACATCAGAATCAATATCCAAGCCTTCAAAACTTAGAAAAATAGTTATCAACAATCTCACACAAAAACCAGCAGACCTGCATAACCATTCCCCTACTGTCAAAAAACCATTTCACCATATGGCCTAAACCTCACAAACTGATTGAGCCTTTAAGCCAACATCACCACTACTGTCAAATAGATATAAAAAACAATCTCACACAAGAACCAATTCAAACCACACCATCAATATGGCCTAGCAACAAAAAGACCTATTCCCCTGTTTCCATCAACCTGTCCAACCAACACAAAACCAGTATACTCACAAACCTGTCAAACCTATTACCCAAGCCAAAAACATCATCAGTCACAAATCTACTGAAGCCAAGCTAGGCCAAACTTGAAACGTTCCGCCCAAAACCAACCCTGAAGGCAACACAAGCAAGGCCTCAGTGTTACCATCACTGGCCATACAGCATACAACTCAAAGCCTAAAAAAAAACATTATCATAGGCCAAAGATCGAAGCACAGTACCAGCAAGAAGAAGAGAAACATCAAAGCACAGTGTCAAGGCAGAAGAAGAAGAGAAACATCACAGTACAATACCAACAAGAAGAAGAAGAAAATCACGTAAAATACCAGTCACCGAAGCGAGCTCGCGACCCTCCTCTCCTCGCCGCCTGGCCTCCTTCGCTCCCGACCTCCTCCTCCGTCTCCACCTAGGTAACGATTCCCTCTCCCTTTTTACTTCTATGGTACCTCAATCAAACAATAAGAATCAAAACAGTAAGAATCAATGAAATCCGAATCTATGCATGCAAAAACGAACTAAGCTTTAACGAATCAGAAGCATATTTTACCGAATCCGTAGCCGTCCTTTTTTTCGTTCGGCTAGAGGGAAGAGGAGTTTGGAGTGGGTGGCCATGGCAAGAAGATATAGCGAAACACAGAGGCAAGTATGGAGAAGAAGACGCGAAGAAGATGACAAAGAGAAGAGAGATGAGCGTCGTTCTGCCTAGAAGAACCCTAATCCCCATTATGTTAAACAAAATTAACCCTAAGTGATTTTTAAAAACCAATGGACCTTACCCCATTTCTCCTCCTTAAGCCCACACGACTTGCTTCTGCACCCCCCCCCCCATTTTGAATTCTGCGTGGGCCTTCAAACCATCTAGCCCATATACCTTTCTTGATTGTTTTTTATTTTGATACACTTTTTCACTTTTTTATTTTCTCTAATCTTTTTTTTAGAATTATTATTATGATGATTAATTAGTAAAAACAAAAAGATATGTCTAACTAGGTTTTTTAATTAATTAGTTTGACCTCTTAGTTTAAACTTTGGATTTAATTTAAGAGTTTTAATTTTATTTCATTAGGGTAAATTAATAACTTTCCATTTAATTTAAAATCTCTTAATAAGTATTCTATTTTCATATGCATAAAAAATATAGAATTTAAGAAGATAGACATTTTAGTTTTATTAATTCTCCTCTCACATCGTTATTAAACAAAATTCTAAACACATAAAAATAGGAAAAACATAAAAAATATTTTATTAATTCATTTTCTTGCCTTATTAATATTAATATCAAAATATATAAAATAAAAACTTAAAACTAAAAAAAACAATTATGTCCTCGTTTAATAATTCTCTTGCTTTTTATCCCTATCAAAATGCGTAAAAATTAAAAATACTTTCTTCCCGTTAATATTAAACAAAAATCATAAAAATACATTATTCGCATCATTTATTCTATCATTTAGATTATCGTTATTTAATCATTATTCGCATATTTTGCCTGTGTATTTATTCCATATTTATTTGTTTATTCTGTTTATGTTTAAATCCAAAGGAAAAACAGTAAATTTGCTTGACTTCATGTCCTCAAGTCTAACTGCGCGAACTTTCGCATTTCATTAAAACTTAGGATAATTTTTCCTCAAATATTCAACCCTTTTCAAAATTTATGCCCTTTAAGCAAAAACTTCGATATTAGGTCGTCGCATTCAAAAAACCCGTCCGTATCCCGTTTCGGCCAAAACAATTTATTTTCAATCAAGCAATCAATTTTAAATAAAACAGATATTTCAAAAGGTTCCTATAGAGTACTATAGATGCATTGGGTGCTAATACCTTCCCATTGTATAACCAACCCCCGAACCATAAGATCTCTTTTCAAAAACGCTTTGTATTTTTATCATTATTTACATTGCATATTTAGGGTTTTATTTCGCTCTTTTCCCTTTTCCTTTGGAAACAATAAAGCGCGGTGGCGACTCTTGCTTTTTGTGAGACGAATTAATCAATAATTCGATCTCCGATTTACCCCGCTACATTTTTTATCACTACAGAATTGGCGACTCTGCTGGGGAAAGATTGACCTCTTGCTGGTCCATCCCTAAGTGGGTTAAGCCTAATTTGTTTTATCTGTTTCCTATTATTTGATTTGCTTGATTATATGTTTAAATTGGGGTGTTTGGGTTTTCTTTGCAAAGGACGAATCCTATACCCGGATTAAGTAACACTTAAGGAATAGGACGGGCGGTATAGTCATGTTAACTTTGAGGGAGTAATCCCGAAGAAGGAGGCATGAGATCCCCCACTCAATGGAAGGCCCTCTTGAACTTAATATTTGTTTACCGAGTAATCGGGAAGACATTATTATTTTCGACCTAGGAGCCCGAGAAGTTGAGGACCGTAGAACCCCAACCCATCTTGGCCTTTTAGGTGTAGCGCGAAGATTATAACAGAGTAATCCAGAAGTAATTGTTACGCGATGCTACGCTCGAATGAGTTTCTCTTGAGAATATTGCTGATTATTGAGTAATCAAGACGTTGGTAATATCCGAAGGAGGAATGTAGACTCTGGGAACTCGTAGAACCGTGTCTTACAGGTGTGATTGAAACGTTAGTATATACCTTTGGGTGGGCTTTACCCTCAACTCCATGCTGAACGTTGAACCTTTGAACCCCATGTTTGCAAACTTGTGTGTGACTGTTGCATTATCATTCATTCATGCATTCATCAACATCTTTGTAAAAAGTTTGTTTTTCAAGGAACTTTGGAATGATTTTTGCAAACGTCTCAGGGTATTATGGAACTTGGAAGGAGAAATACTCGAAGCTTTAGCTTCAAGGAGCCCGAGATTGAAGAACTGAAGAGTTTGATTCCGAAGATAGAGAGTCCGACAGATTTTCAGAAGAAGTATGGGTCCATCGTACCTCTCATGAAGCGCAGGATGAAGAAAGGCATCCTCAACACGTTGGTTCAGTTCTATGATCCCTTGTACCGATGTTTCACCTTCCCGGATTATCAGTTGATGCCCACTTTAGAGGAGTACTCCTATATTCTTGGTTTGCCGATCGCCGACCGTGTTCCTTTTTCTGGATTAGAAGAGGAGCCCAAATCTCACGAGATAGCAACCATCACCCACCTGAAGAAGTCAGAGATAGAGGAGAATATGACTACGAAAGGGGGAATCCGGGGTTTGCCGGTGCAGTTTCTGTTGAAGAAAGCTCGTTACTTTGCTGATACAAAGGATACTGTTGCCTTTGAGGACGTGTTTGCTTTACTCGCATATGGTCTTTTCTTATTCCCTAACGTTGATAAATTTGTGGATATCAACGCCATCAGAATTTTCCTGATTGGAAATCCGGTCCCTACGCTGCTAGGGGATACTTATTACTCCATCCATCTTCGAAACTCTTATCAAGGAGGGATGATTATTTGTTGTGTGCCGTTGCTGTATCAGTGGTACGTCTCGCATTTACCTGGGTCCGATGCTTTCTGGGATCTCGAGAAAGAACCGCGTTGGGCGCCAAAGATTATGGCTCTCACTCATTTCGACATTGACTGGTATAATCGAGTTTACCATGACGTGGAGATCATTGATAGCTGTGGTTCTTTTCCTAACGTACCTCTGCTCGGTACGAGGGGTGGAATCAACTACAACCCTGTTCTAGCGCGCCGTCAGTTCGGGTACCCGATGAGAGATAAGCCGAACAGTATCCATGTGAGTGGTTTCTTTCTTCAGGAAGGACAAGATCATCAGGCTGCTAAGAGGGAGATTGAAGGAGCTTGGCGCCATATCCACAAGAAAGGGAGAGATATGCTGGGACATAGAGGTGCTGTTTCTTTGGAACCTTACCTGCAGTGGGTCCGTGCTAGGGCTTGTGCTCTTAAGATGCCATATAAACTCAAGAAACCTTTATTCCCTGCCATCGCACCATCATCTGTTGTTATCCCTATCGCGGATGTAGGAGAATATCAAGGAAACCTGGCTAGGATGAAATCTGAGAGGGATGCTTGGAAGGAAAAGTACCATATGTCTGAATATGAGAATCGAGTCCTGACTCGACAGCTGAAAGAAAAGAAGGAGTTGCTGCTTATTCAAGACGGCCGTTTCGTTGACCACGATGAGAAACTTCGTCAGAAGGATGCCTTGCTGAAGAAGTATGCGAGTGAAAGGAAAAGAAAGAGGGAAGGTTCGGTAAGCGTGGCTCTCGTTCCTAATCCGCAGGAAGAAATCATCGATCGACTGATAGCGGAAAAGAAGGATATGGAAGACTTTTACGAAGAAAAGATCAAGAAGCTCTGATTACAGCTGGTGTTTGGTCCGTCATCTGAGGATTCCGAGTGAGCTTTAGCTTTTAGTTTATTTTATTGATGTCATTTTGTAAAACTATGTAAAAGGGCTTCATGCTTCGAAGTTGTAATTTATTGTTTTATTAAGGGCTTCATGCTCCGATATTGTAATTTATTGTTTTATTAAGGGCTTCATGCTCCGAAGTTGTAATTTATTGTTTTATTTTGGGCTTCATGCTCCAAAGTTGTAATTTACTGCTTTCATGTTTTAAAATTGTAATTTATCACTTTATTATGGTTTACATGTTTCGAAGTTGTAATTTGTTGCTTTCATTATTGGATTTGTTATCCCAAGGTTGTAATTTACTGTTCTAAATTGTAAGTTGTAATTTATCGCTTTCGATTAATGGATTGAGTCTTTGTCGTTCCAAATTCCTTTACCATTGATGTATGCAAAATTACTAAAGTTCCTTGAAAAACTTTTAAAATGAGTCATCATTTGCATCGCCATCATGCATCATTTCACATTCCACCTCACATGTTTTCTAGAGTCTCATCCTTGTTCTTTTTCCACCGAAGGTTGTCAAGCTGTCTCACCGATACGACACTCGGGCCAATCGTCAGAAGAAAATGGAAGATTTGGAACAGGAAAATCATGAGCTTCGTGGGGAAGTTGCTACACTTCGTGTCGAGATGGAAAAGTTAACTGCGTTAGTGGAAAGTTTGGTGGCTGTTCAGAATCAGCCATCGACTACGGCTGCCGAGATTCAGACTTCAACCCCAGTGGTTTCCGAGATTGTCACAGTTCCTGCCTCCGTAACTCAAATCAACTCTCCGCTTCAACATTAGATGCCGAAAGGTTTTCCGTGGGGAATGCCTTACAACTTTGTGCCAGAGGGGTATCAGCCTGCCGTACAACCTCAATTTCAACCTGCATTGTCTCTTCCTCAACCAGAGACAACTGCCATGCCGCCAGTAATTCCGTCTGTAACACCTTTTCCTCAACCAATTATGACAACCGTTGCTCCTGTGGTCCACTCTGGGCCATACTTGAATGAACCAATTTATCCTGCCGAGCCCGCTGAAAGTTTGGGTCTTTTTGATAGAATGGAAGAATTTCAGGATCAGTTCCAGGAAATGCAGAAGGAGCTTAGAGCATTGAAAGGGAAGGATTTGTTTGGGAAGAGTACACATGACCTTTGTTTAGTTCCGAATGTCAAGATTCCAGCGAAATTCAAAGTGCCAGACTTTGAGAGATATAAGGGTGATTCGTGTCCTAGAAGTCATTTGACAATGTACGTGAGGAAGATGTCTACGTACTCCGATGATCATGATTTGTTGATTCATTATTTTCAAGACAGTTTGACGGGTGCTGCTCTAAAGTGGTATATGGGTTTAGACAGCATTCGAATCTGCAACTTTAACGATCTTAGTGAAGCCTTTGTCCATCAGTACAAGTACAACGTTGACATGGCGCCGGACAGGGATCAACTCTGGGCGATGTCGCAAAGAGACCGAGAATCTTTTAAGGAATATGCCCAGAGGTGGCGTGAAATTGCTGCTCAAATCTATCCACCTCTTGAGGAGAAAGAGATTACTAAGATATTTTTGAAGACTTTAGGGTCCTTTTACTATGAAAGAATGATAGCCAGCGCACCCAGTGACTTCACCGAAATGGTAAGCATGGGCATGCGATTAGAGGAAGGGATTCGCGAAGGGCGTTTGGTTAAAGAAGGGAGTCCGTCTAGCAGTGCGAAGAAGTTTGGAAGTGTTTTTCCCGAAAAGAAAAGAGCAGGACGTCAGTGCTTTGTTTCCAGGTAGGCCTAGGAGAGGTTACTCTGACGTTGCGGCAGTCACTCCGGCTGTCCGCCCAACTTTGATGACCCCAGCTCATCAAATTCCACCAACTCAACCACGACCTTTTCAGCAGCAGCCTCGACAACAGGCTTATCCATTCAACAATCAGAACCGTTCACCCAGAAAACCGCAGTTCGATGCCATTCCTATGACGTATACTGAATTGTTCCCTGCTCTCATCAGAAAGAATCTCATCACGACAAAGCCTCCTCCTGTCGCACCGAACAGTGCTTCTCCGTGGTACAAGGCGGATCAATTTTGTGAATATCATCAAGGGTCGCCGGGGCACAACCTTGAGAATTGCTTTGATTTGAAGGCGGATGTACAGAGATTAATTAAGAATGGCATCTTGTCTTTTAAGGATGTTAATCCAAATGTTAGAGATAATCCTTTGCCTCGACATGGGGCAGCTTCAGTGAATACGGTGGAAGGTTGTCCGGGGAAGTTTCGGGTTTTTCAAGTCGAGCACATAAGAGAATCATTGATCAGGTTACATCAGAGTTTGAGGAGACTTGCCTTTGTTAGGCACCAGCATGATTATGACATTTGTGAGTTTTGTTCAAGAGAGGATGATTGTCCTATTGTGAAGGAGGATATTCAGAAGTTGCTAGATCAGAGAATTATCACTATTACCTATGACCGAAATCCGGAAGATGAAGTGAATGTTATCACACCACAATTTAATTTGCCAGAGTCAGTAGAGATTGCTTACAACAGTCAGACTGTGCCTGTTGATCCTTTGATTATTTACCCACCTGGCCCTGTGCCTTACAGCTCAGACCAAGTTGTGCCGTACAAGTATAACGCCACAATGATTGAGAATGGGGTAGAAGTCCCCATACCAACCAGACCGTCTTTTGTTAACATTGCTGATGTGAGTAGAGTTACAAGAAGTGGGCGTGTTTTTGCAGCAGTACCGTCGAGGAGACCGGAAGTTCAAGTTAGGAGGCCCATACCGGCAGAGATTCCAGTAAGAAATGTTGAACCAAGGGTTGAGATAGGCCGATCCAGTGAACCTATCCCTCACCCTGAGGAGGATGAGATCCTAAAGCTTATCAAAAGGAGTGAGTATAAGATTGTGGACCAGCTTTTGCAAACACCTTCCAAGATTTCCTTGCTTGCCTTATTGAGAGATTCTGGTGCACATAGAGAAGCCTTGATGAAGGTCTTGGACCAGGCGTTCGTGGACCATGATGTGACGGTTGATCAGTTTGATGGGATTGTGGGAAATATAACTTCGTGTAACAATCTTGGTTTCAGTGATGAAGAACTCCCGGAGGAGGGGAGAAACCATAATATGGCTTTGCACATTTCAGTAAGTTGTGGAAACGATACCTTATCGAGCGTGTTGGTGGATACAGGCTCGTCGTTGAATGTGATGCCCAAGACTACGTTGTCTCGGCTCTCATATCCAGGTGCTCCTATGAGGCCTAGTGGAGTAATTGTTAAAGCATTTGATGGTTCCAGGAAGACAGTTATTGGTGAAGTGGATCTTCCCATAGAGATTGGTCCCCATACTTTTCAAATCACTTTCCAAGTGATGGACATCCGTGCTGCCTACAGTTGTTTATTGGGTCGTCCTTGGATCCATGATGCCGGGGCAGTCACCTCTACGCTCCATCAGAGACTAAAGTTTGTAAGACATGGGAAGCTAGTGATGATTGGGGGAGAGCAGGCTATGGTGGTAAGCCATTTATCATCGTTTTATTTTATTGATGCTGACGAGGATGTTGGGACCCAGTTCCAGGGCTTATCTGTTGCTAAGAATACAGTGAAGAAGCAAGGAGCATCCATCTCTTCTTTTGAGGATGCGCGGCGAGTGGTGGAAAGTGGTTCGGCCAAAGGATGGGGCCAGGTGTTGACATTACCCGAAAACAAGTCTGGGGAAGGTCTGGGTTTTCATCCAATATCTGCAAGGGTCAAGAAGGAGGCGGTTGTTCGTCCGATTCAAGAGGTTTTCCGAAGTGCAGGGTTTGTACATCCTGAGGTTGATGCTATCATAGATGATGATTCCGAGGAGGATTTGCCCGTGTTTGTGACGCCTGGATTGGCTTGCCAAAACTGGATAGCTGTTGATGTTCTTGTGGTTATGCACATTTCTGAGTAATGTTTTGTTTATTTTCCTTTGAAAAATTCGCTCTGCCCAAGGCGAAACGTATTTTGTGTCGGGCTATGAAAAATAATTCCTTTTGCTCTGCCCAAGGCAAAAGAGAAATGTCTGGGCTTTTTGTTTCAAGTATTTCCCTTTAATGAATAAAAATGTTATTTTGTCCACTGCTGTTTTATTTTTCACTTTTTCTGGGAAATAACAATGAAAATTAATTAATAACATTTTGTTTTATTTGCACAAATCGATTTCTAAAATAAAGCATAATCATATGTGCAGATTAGTCCATGACTTAACCATCGAAAACAATGATCCTATGCCCTCTCCCAACTTTGAATTCCCTGTGTTCAGAGCCGAAGAAGAGGAGAATGAAGAGATTCCTGTTGAGATTTCCCGTTTGCTTGAGCATGATGAGAAGGTCATTCAACCATTTGAAGAACCTGTAGAGTTGGTCAACTTGGGTGATGAAGAGGATAGAAAGGAAGTCAAAGTCGGAGCATTGCTTATCCCGGAAGTTAAGGAGAAGATGTTGGAGCTTCTCAAAGAGTATGTTGACGTGTTTGCTTGGTCCTACCAAGATATGCCAGGGTTGGACAATGACATTGTGGAGCATCGTTTACCGTTGAGACCTGAATGTCCGCCGATTAAGCAGAAGTTGAGGAGGACTCGTCCCGATATGGCTGACAAGATCAAAGAGGAGGTTCAGAAGCAGATCAACGCAGGGTTCCTTGTTACGTCGGTCTATCCTCAGTGGTTAGCCAACATAGTGCATGTTGCAAAGAAAGATGGCAAAGTTCGTATGTGTGTAGACTACAGAGATCTGAATAGAGCTAGTCCAAAGGATGATTTCCCATTACCTCATATTGACGTATTGGTCGACAGTACCGCCAAGTTCAAAGTCTTTTCTTTCATGGATGGTTTTTCTGGTTACAATCAAATCAAGATGGCACCAGAGGATATGGAGAAGACCTGCTTTCATTACACCTTGGGGAACTTTCTGTTATCGGGTTATGCCGTTTGGTTTGAGGAATGCTGGCGCAACATACCAAAGGGCCATGACTGCTTTGTTCCATGACATGATGCATACGGAGATAGAAGTGTATGTGGATGATATGATTGCCAAATCATAAACTGAGGAGGATCACTTGGAACATTTGTTGAAGTTATTCCAGCGTTTGAGGAAGTATAAACTCCGTCTGAATCCCAACAAGTGTACTTTTGGCGTTCGTTCTGGAAGACATCTGGGTTTCATTGTAAGTCAGAAAGGTATTGAGGTAGATCCTGATAAAGTCAAAGCTATTCGGGAAATGCCCGCACCCAAGACGGAAAAACAAGTAAGAGGATTCCTTGGGAGACTGAACTACATTTCTAGATTTATATCTCATATGACTGCTACCTGTGGGCCGATTTTCAAGCTTCTCCGGAAGAACCAAGGATGTGTGTGGACAGAAGATTGTCAGAGAGCTTTTGATAGCATCAAATAATATTTACTTGAACCTCCCATTTTGATTCCTCCGGTGGAAGGAAGACCTTTGATTATGTACCTGACTATATTGGAAGACTCCATGGGATGTGTGCTTGGTCAACAAGATGAGACTGGAAGAAAGGAACATGTTGTATATTATCTGAGTAAGAAATTCACAGACTGTGAATCTCGGTACTCATTGCTTGAGAAGACCTGTTGTGCTTTAGCCTGGGCTGCTCGCCGTCTACGCCAGTATATGATTCACCACACCACTTGGTTGATCTCCAAAATGGATCCAATCAAGTATATCTTTGAGAAGCCCGCCTTATCTAGAAGAATAGCCCGTTGGCAGATGTTGTTATCTGAATATGACATTGAGTATCACACTCAGAAAGCGATCAAAGGGAGTATTTTAGCTGATCATTTGGCTCACCAACCAATTGAAGATTATCAATCCATCAAGTTTGATTTCCCAGATGAAGATGTTATGTACTTGAAAGCTAAAGATTATGAAGAGCCGTTACCTGAAGAAGGACCTGATCCTGAATCCCGTTGGGGTTTGATTTTTGACGGAGCTGTGAATTCCTATGGAAATGGAATTGGGGCAATCATCGTCACTCCCCGAGGTACTCATATCCCGTTCACAGCAAGACTGAAGTTTGACTGTACGAACAACATGGCGGAATATGAGGCATGTATTTTGGGTCTCGAAGAAGCAGTGGATCTAAGGATTAAGATTCTTGATATTTACGGAGATTCGGCATTGGTAATTAATCAAATCAAAGGAGAATGGGAAACTCGTCATCCTGGTTTGATCCCTTACAGAGACTATGCTAGAAGGTTGTTAACTTTCTTTAACAAGGTGGAATTACATCATATCCCTAGAGACGAGAATCAAATGGCTGATGCTTTAGCTACTTTGTCTTCAATGTTTCAAGTGAATGATTGGAACGACGTGCCTATAATCCGAGTTATGCGCCTCGACAGACCTGCTCATGTGTTTTCAGTGGAAGAGGTCACCGACGACAAACCGTGGTTCTATGACATTAAACGTGTTCTTCAAACTCAAGAGTACACGCCTGGGGCATCCAATAAAGATAGGAAGACATTGAGAAGATTAGCAAGCAGTTTCTTTCTCAATGAAGAAGTTTTGTATAAGAGGAATTATGACATGGTCTTGCTCAGATGTGTAGACAGGCGTGAAGCAGACATGCTGATGCAAGAAGTGCACGAAGGATCCTTTGGCACTCATGCCAATGGACATGCGATGGCTAGAAAGATTTTGAGAGCTGGTTACTATTGGATGACAATGGAATCTGATTGCTGCAGGTATGTGAAGAAGTGTCATAAATGCCAGATTTATGCGGACAAGATGCACGTGCCGCCGACCCTCCTCAATGTTATCTCTTCACCTTGGCCTTTCTCTATGTGGGGCATTGATATGATTGGAATGATTGAACCCAAAGCTTCAAATGGTCATCGTTTCATCTTGGTAGCGATTGATTATTTTACTAAATGGGTGGAAGCAGCATCTTATGCTAATGTAACCAGACAGGTGGTAGTCAGATTTATCAAGAATCAGATCATTTGTCGATACGGTATCCCGAGCAAGATCATCACTGATAATGGTTCGAATTTGAATAACAAGATGATGAGAGAGCTTTGTGAGGAGTTCAAGATCGAACATCATAATTCTTCTCCTTACAGACCGAAGATGAATGGAGCTGTTGAAGCCGCGAACAAGAATATCAAGAAGATTGTCCAGAAGATGGTGGTAACTTATAAGGATTGGCATGAAATGCTTCCGTTTGCACTGCATGGATACCGTACTTCAGTTCGAACTTCGACGGGCGCAACCCCTTTTTTCCCTAGTTTACGGTATGGAAGCAGTACTCCCCGTGGAGGTTGAGATTCCGTCTCTGAGAGTGTTGATGGAAGCCAAACTTTATGAGGCTGAATGGTGTCAAAGTAGGTATGATCAGTTGAATCTAATCGAAGAGAAGAGATTGACAGCTTTGTGTCACGGTCAATTGTATCAGCAGAGGATGAAGAAGGCTTTTGATAAGAAGGTTCGACCGCACGAGTTATGAGAAGGTGACCTTGTGCTCAAGAAGATATTATCTTTCCAACCTGATTCTAGGGGCAAGTGGGCTCCGAATTATGAAGGACCGTATGTCGTTAAGAATGTTTTCTCTGGAGGTGCCATGATTCTCACCAATATGGACGGTGAAGATCTTCCGCGTCCCTTGAACGCCGATGCAGTCAAGAAGTATTTCGCTTAGGCGAACTTCTGGTCAAATCAGTCTTGGCATCCGAGCACATTCTGGAATTCAAAGTTGTTAGGGAGAATAGTGATCATTGTTTTTGTATGACCTTTTATTTCATGTACTATTTCCCCAAGCTTTTGTAAGCCGTTGGAGTCGCATTGTTAGCGAACTACCATCTTATTAATGAAATTTGAGCATTTACCTTTTGTGGGCAAAATTTTAATTTTTATGGAAATACTTGAAGCAAATTTACTTAAAATGTTCTTATTTTAAATATGTGTCGTGGATAACGAAAGGAATATTAACAGTTTGTTCCAAGGATGGTCAAGTCATGAAATGCAAAACAGTACAGTAGTTTATCCTTGCATGATGAGCATGTTTCGTTTCAAAATCGTCATGAGGTGTTGGTTGTGTAAACTTGCGTTTCTCGTGGTACTAAGTTTGGTGACTCCCCGGTTGTTCCAGTTAAGCATTGTTTTGGCTATCTTTATTCGGGCGATTTCTGAAGTATGGTACGCTTTGTATCATACCGTGGTCTATTGGTGTTAGAAGATTGGATTTGGATGCTTTTCTCCTCAGAAGACTTGAGCCTTGTAGCGTGATACTCTCCGACGTTGCTTTGTGTTTCCAGTTCCGTTTATCTTCCGTCTTTTCAAGATTGGCCGAGTATCTATTTTGCTGTGACATCTTATTATCTCCAAGATATTCCATCTGTCTGTTTTGTCAGCATAACATTCATTTACTCATTTACACTTATATCAGCATGCATATCCACATTTGCCGTTGATTTTGGGTCGTACTTTGTTTATTCGAACAACGTACATATTTATTTCCAAGTAGAAGGTTAGCTTAGGAAGAAAATGTGCTTCCTTTTTAAATTCCCCAACTGAGCTAATCCTCGTGGATGATTTTTGATTCAGCTTACCTTGTCCATTTCTGGATAGGATGAATTCCCCAATCGAGTTACTTTCTCATTGGGTGGAGTCTTGTTTGACTGTTTTCTCTCTAGGTTATCCCTGGATGAAGTTGCTGCCTCTTGCATAGGCTATTTCTTTGATTCTCCCCAGTAAGTTCGTGACCTAGACGGCTGGTGCATTTATGTCGCACCTTTAAGTAGGTGATCTCCTCGGGAAGGATTGATTCAGGTTTCTCTTTGACGAGGATTTTATTCTCTGCCAATATCATCGCAATTTCCTTCTGTTTGTTTTTTTTTGGAAAACGACAAGCGGCAGCTCTTCATGAGCAACTTGTACGTTACAGACACCGTTGGAAAACGACAAGCGGCAGCTCTTCATGAGCAACTTGTACGTTACTTTTTGAAAGCTCCGAGCAGCAGTTCTTCATGAGCTACTAATGCGTTATTTACTTTTTGAAAGCGCCGACAGCAGTTCTTCATGAGCTACTAATGCGTTATTTACTTTTGAAAGCGCCGAGCAGCAGTTCTTCACGAGCTACTAGTGCGTCATTTTATCTTTTTGAAAGCGACAAGCAGCAAACTCTTCATGAGTTACCGGTACGTTATTACTTTTCTCGAATACAACAAGCGGCAGCTTCTTTATTTGAGCATCTTGTATGTTATCGGTATTTTCTTTGGACGACAGCAAGTGGTAGCCTCTTTATTTGAGCAGCTTGTATGTTATCGGTATTTTCTTTGGACGACAGCAAGTGGTAGCCTCTTTATTTGAGCAGCTTGTATGTTATCGGTATTTTCTTTGGACGACAGCAAGTGGCAACCTCTTTATTTGAGCAACTTGTATGTTATTGGTATTTTCTTTGGACAACAACAAGTGGCAGTTTTCTTTATTTGAACAACTTTCGTATCTACAATCTTATCACTTCAGCATTAATTGGTATCTCTCCGAAAATCTAGCAGAGAAGTCTGTTACGAATCTGTACCTCCAGAAGTCGGTAATCAGTTATCAGCAATTTGATACTCTCTGTCTATCATTGACCTTGAGTTGTGAACTCACTGTTTTGGATCAATGATCTGTTATGGCCTATGCAAAATGCTCTCTTTGTTAGGGTTAGAGGTCGTATTCCCTCGATTTTTGTTCACTGTCAAGAGTCTGTCGTTTAAAATCGATAGCTTGTTTCCCCAGTAATGTATAATCCATGCCGCTGTGTTTTGTTGGTGTTCGATTCCCCCAACATTGTCTTGTTCACACAATATCATTCTCTGTGAGTTCGATCGCTGCATTCATATCAAACATGACGACGGCATCTTAGGACAAAATTTGCGTAGTTATGTATTTAAGTACCTTCAATCTCGTCGAAACGAAGATTTCAATCTTCATATCTCCGGATAGAAGAAACTTAAATAGGGGCAGCTTTTGTACCCCAAATTTTGACCTAAGATATCGTCTCCTACCTGCATCATTACATTACAAGTGTTTTGATCCATCGATTTTAAAATTCATAACTTTTTTCAGGCCGAGAGCTATTTATGTTGAACACTAAATCATTTAATCGATTCGTGCTAAAATAATGTTTGTTAATTATTTATTATCTTAAATTTAAATAATTGAAATTCGTTTTCGATTATTATGTAGTTTAAAGATGTATAGATAATAAAATAAACATTAGAGAAGAGGCGCATTAATTGTGCAGACAGTATTTATTTATTACTCACTATCTTAAATTTAAATAACTGGAATTCATTCTCAGTTATTACATAATTTAAAGGTTTATGAATAATATAATAAATATTCGGAAAAGTTTATTGGTCAATAACGATTATTTAATCATTTGTCATTCTAAATTAAATAATTGAAACTCTATTTTAATTATTATAATTTAGAAAGTTATGGATGATGAATTAAATAATTGAGGCTATTAATTGATCAATGATAATTATTTATTTATCTGTTTATTATTCTGAATGTAGGTAGTTGAAATTCGTTTTCAATTATTATACGATTAAAGAATTGTAAACGATAAAATAAATAATTAGAGAGAAAGAAGAAATTAATTGGCGAATATTGGATTTTTATTCATTTTTTCTAATTGTACAATTATTATGTAAATATTGTATCTATTACAACAAAATTACAATAATAAATTTACAAAGCTAAAATGAAATAAAAAACTAATATAATATTCCTAATTCTAAATCTTCTGATCCAATGCGTTTTTGTCTGCTCACTTGATGTTACCTGCAAAATTAAAAGAAATTAGAATTCGAACAAATAATTAAAAAGCGAAATTATTTAAGGTTCATCATTAAAAGCAATGGCCAGAATCAGTTACTCTTTTTTGCAAATCACGGGATTTCTCCCGGTTCACAAAAAAGAGAGGAATTTTTAAATGAATGCACAAATTCACTTTTGTCTAAAAATTGCATGTTTTAAATTAATTGCATTTTTTCAAAACCCAAATGCATATTTCAAAAAAACATACAGCATACAAAGTCCCTGCATGATCTCAACATATGCAAGCAAATGCCAACGTAAACCTATGCCCACATAGTAAAAAACAAAACAAGCTACTATTGCATTAGAAGTCAAAAAATATGTTGTTTAACAACATATGCAAGCAATGTGACATTCCTTATTTTCATCATTTTCTGGCCATTTGCAATTTCAGAAAAGTACAGTCTATCATATTTTTGTCAAAAACTGTACTGAGAGAGAAAAAGAGAGGAGGAAGTGTGGTTTTACAGGCTTGGCATAGGCAGGAAAGAGATACAAGATAAACTGCAAAATATAGCCAGTAGAAATAAAAACATAAAAGAAGAATAGAAACAAATTGGAGGTAGCAGTCTGGTGCAGATATGCCCAGGAAGAGGGTAAAAGTATTTCAAAACCTCCAGCCTGTAACGTAAACAAAGAGGGAGGGAAGATTGTTATAACACAACATAACCAAAAGAAATCACACATCAGAATCAATATCCAAGCCTTCAAAACTTAGAAAAATATTTATCAACAATCTCACACAAAAACCAGCAGACCCGCATAACCATTCCCCTACTGTCAAAAAACAATTTCACCATATGGCCTAAACCTCACAAACTGATTGAGCCTTTAAGCCAACATCACCACTACTGTCAAATAGATATCAAAAACAATCTCACACAAGAACCAATTCAAACCACACCATCAATATGGCCTAGCAACAAAAAGACCTATTCCCCTGTTTCCATCAACCTGTCCAACCAACACAAAACCAGTATACTCACAAACCTGTCAAACCTATTACCCAAGCCAAAAACATCATCAGTCACAAATCTACTGAAGCCAAGCTAGGCCAAACCTGAAACGTTCCTCCCAAAACCAACCCTGAAGGCAACACAAGCAAGGCCTCAGTGTTACCATCATTAGCCATACAGCATACAACTCAAAGCCTAAAAAAAAACATTATCATAGGCCAAAGATCGAAGCACAGTACCAGCAAGAAGAAGAGAAACATCAAAGCACAGTGTCAAGGCAGAAGAAGAAGAGAAACATCACAGTACAGTACCAACAAGAAGAAGAAGAAAATCACGTAAAATACCAGTCACCGAAGCGAGCTCGCGACCCTCCTCTCCTCGCCGCCTGGCCTCCTTCGCTCCCGATCTCCTCCTCCGTCTCCACCTAGGTAACGATTCCCTCTCCCTTTTTACTTCTATGGTACCTCAATCAAACAATAAGAATCAAAATAGTAAGAATCAATGAAATCTGAATCTATGCATGCAAAAACGAACTAAGCTTTAACGAATCAGAAGCATATTTTACCGAATCCGTAGCCGTCCTTTTTTTCGTTCGGCTAGAGGGAAGAGGAGTTTTGAGTGGGTGGCCATGGCAAGAAGAGATAGCGAAACACAGAGGCAAGTATGGAGAAGAAGACGCGAAGAAGATGACAAAGAGAAGAGAGATGAGCGCCGTTCTGCCTAGAAGAACCCTAATCCCCATTATGTTAAACAAAATTAACCCTAAGTGATTTGTAAAAACCAATGGGCCTCACCCCATTTCTCCTCCTTAAGCCCACACGACTTGCTTCTGCACCCCCCCCCCCATTTTGAATTCTGCGTGGGCCTTCAAACCATCTAGCCCATATACCTTTCTTGCTTGTTTTTTATTTTGATACACTTTTTCACTTTTTTATTTTCTCTAATCTTTTTTTTAGAATTATTATTATGATGATTAATTAGTAAAAACAAAAAGATATGTCTAACTAGGTTTTTTAATTAATTAGTTTGACCTCTTAGTTTAAACTTTGGATTTAATTTAAGAGTTTTAATTTTATTTCATTAGGGTAAATTAATAACTTTCCATTTAATTTAAAATCTCTTAATAAGTATTCTATTTTCATATGCATAAAAAATATAGAATTTAAGAAGATAGACATTTTAGTTTTATTAATTCTCCTCTCACATCGTTATTAAACAAAATTCTAAACACATAAAAATAGGAAAAACATAAAAAATATTTTATTAATTCATTTTCTTGCCTTATTAATATTAATATCAAAATATATAAAATAAAAACTTAAAACTAAAAAAAACATTATGTCCTCGTTAAATAATTCTCTTGCTTTTTATCCCTATCAAAATGCGTAAAAATTAAAAATACTTTCTTCCCGTTAATATTAAACAAAAATCATAAAAATACATTATTCGCATCATTTATTCTATCATTTAGATTATCGTTATTTAATCATTATTCGCATATTTTGCCTGTGTATTTATTCCATATTTATTTGTTTATTCTGTTTATGTTTAAATCCAAAGGAAAAACAGTAAATTTGCTTGACTTCATGTCCTCAAGTCTAACTGCGCGAACTTTCGCATTTCATTAAAACTTAGGATAATTTTTCCTCAAATATTCAACCCTTTTCAAAATTTATGCCCTTTAAGCAAAAACTTCGACATTAGGTCGTCGCATTCAAAAAACCCGTCCGTATCCCGTTTCGGCCAAAACAATTTATTTTCAATCAAGCAATCAATTTTAAATAAAACAGATATTTCAAAAGGTTCCTATAGAGTACTATAGATGCATTGGGTGCTAATACCTTCCCATTGTATAACCAACCCCCGAACCATAAGATCTCTTTTCAAAAACGCTTTGTATTTTTATCATTATTTACATTGCATATTTAGGGTTTTATTTCGCTCTTTTCCCTTTTCCTTTGGAAACAATAAAGCGCGGTGGCGACTCTTGCTTTTTGTGAGACGAATTAATCAATAATTCGATCTCCGATTTACCCCGCTACATTTTTTATCGCTACAGAGTAGATAGTTGTCCTATCTGGTTTCAGGTATTAATCTCTAACATGAGAAAGAAAGATAGTTTTCCTGGCTTGTTACAGGTGTTAATCTTCAATCTCTTCATGTAGATAGTTTTCCTGGCTTGTTACAGGTATTAATCTACAATCAGTCGTCCACAGATAGTTTTCCTGGCTTGCTACAGGTTTTAATCTGGAACTTAAAAAGGTTGGTCGATGAGATAATTGTCCTGTCTGGTTTAAGGTATTAATTTCTGACCTAAGCAATAAAGATAGTTTTCCTGGCTTGTTACAGGTGTTAATCTTCAATCTTTTCATGTAGATAGTTTTCCTGGCTTGTTACAGGTATTAATCTATAATTAGTCGTCCACAAATAGTTTTCCTTGCTTGTTAAAGGTATTAATCTGGAACTTGAAAAGGTTGGTCGATGAGATAGTTGTTCTGTCTGGTTTCAGGTATTAATCTCTGACTTGAGAAAGAAAGATAGTTTTCTTGGCTTGCTACAGGTATTAATCTTCAATCTCTTCATGTAGATAGTTTTTCTGGCTTGTTACAGGTATTAATCTATAATCAGTCGTCCATAGATAGTTTTCCTGGCTTGCTACAGGTATTAATCTGGAACTTGAAAAGGTTGGTCGATGAGATGGTTTCCCTATCTGTTTTCATGTATTAATCTCTGACCTGAGAAAGAAATATAGTTTTCCTGGCTTGTTACAGGTGTTAATCTTCAATCTCTTCATGTAGATAGTTTTCCTGGCTTGTTACAGGTATTAATCTACAATCAGTCGTCCACAGATAGTTTTCCTGGCTTGCTACAGGTATTAATCTGGAACTTAAAAAGGTTGCTCGATGAGATAGTTGTCATGTCAGGTTTCAGGTATTAATCTCTGACCTGAGAAAGAAAGATAGTTTTCCTGGCTTGTTACATGTATTAATCTTCAATCTCTTCATGTAGATAGTTTTCCTGGTTTGTTACAGGTATTAATCTACAATCACTCGTCCATAGATAGTTTTCCTAGCTTGTTACAGGTATTAATCTGGAACTTGAAAGGGTTGATGGTAGCCATCTGTTGATTGACCTTTCCTGAAAAGGGTAGAACATTAGTTTTATGCAATATCGTGATACATGAAATGCATTATGTCATGATGTTCTCAAAATAAATGAGATTGTGTCGTATGCACTTATCATGTATGCAAATAGGATGTATGAAATGTGACATGTTTATTGAAGTGTATCTTTGTCTGGAAAATAAATCCTTGACAAATGCTGGGGAGTTGTTATATCCTGGATTGCTGTTGAAGAGTTGGTGTGTCTTCAAACTTTGCTTAGAATATTTCCACCGGGGATTCCTGTTTTGTTGTTTGAGGAGAACTCCGCTGGGGAATTTTGAAAACTCTGTGGGGAGTGTTAATTCTTGCTTGGAAAAATAGTTCTGGAGTCTCGATTTTCCGTTTCTCTACTGGGGAGTCGAAGTTGAACTGATATCTGACCGGGTCCAGGTTTCACAATAACTTCCTAGGGATTGTAGAGTAGTCTACTGGGGAAGAGGAGTTGTGGTCCTTTGATTTTTAGTAGTCAGAGAGGGCACCTCAAGCTCGGGATTCCTTCCGTTTGTTGGGGAAATAAACCCTATTGCAGGTCTGCTAGAGAAGTGATGACTTTGTTGGGGAAAATCCTCGAGGATTCTTGAGGTTGTCTCAGCTGGGGAAAGGTTTTCAGAGGTTAAACTCTTGCTGGGAAATTATCCTATGAGAAGGAATTTGTGGTATTTCCAGAAACTGTTTGACTGTATGTAACCCTTCGCTGAGATTGGCGTTCAATTCCCCAAGTGACGGAGATGGAGACCTACCCCTGGTTACTATGCATTTCTTGAGAGGTTTCCCAGAATCTTGACTGGATTGACCCAGGCGTGCTGGATAGTGACATGTATTCCCCCTTGTTGATAGGAGTTTTGACAATGGAAGTATTATCCTTCTTGAACTGATTTTGTTCACTGAGAGAGCTTTCGTTCACTGGATATTCGTTGTGTGAATTTCTTCGCTGTCAAACAAATAGCCATGTGCACACAGTGATATTCAAGTAATGAAAAGTTTATGTTTGTCTTGAAATTTTTGAAAATGCGTTTTAGCAAGTAAAGAAATTTTGTAAGAAAAATTCAACTCAGGATTTAAAGCAAAGCCTTACAGGAGTCAGGATACCTTTTGTAACAGTATGCTTTCGAACTAACCCATGCTTCAATTAGGACTTTTGAAGGGTTGTAACGTGGCTTGGTTCACGGTTTAAGAAAAAAAAGGATAAAGGCTCAAAGTATATTTGTACCCACCCGCTCTTCGTGACGTTCTTCGGTCCTAAACTCAGCTAATTGTGCATTTGAACTCCAAATGAGTCTCGAACGACGTTTTGGTGATGGTTCAGACAAGTTAAGTTTGTTGGAAGACAATCATTTTTGCAACATTTTTTTTCATGTTGTTGAGGATTTGTAGTGACCTCTTTCTTTTGATTTGTTATCCCTGATTTTTGCCTGAATGTTCTTGTTTTGAGATTACAGTCAGCGGGATGCCCTAGTTTTCTTTAAATCTCCTTCGTAGGTTTTGATTTAGTGGGATTTTCTTTTTTGAGAGATAATGACTGCATATTTGGTAGGGAACCATCACCGTCTTTTTTAATTCAAAGGAATGTTCTTTATGTCATTCGTTGTATTACGAGATGAGAGTTTGCGACTTAATGCGCGCTTGAATTAACTGAGAGACTACCTTGCCGCAGGTTTTGATTGAAGGTTTCAATTTGTGTTAAAACAGAAAACTTCTACTTCTTTGGCTCAAAGGGGTGGACTAGGGATTATCTTCCTTATAACTCCAGTGTTTAGGATTTGAAAGAATGCATGTACATCGTTAGCAAGGTCTATCCAAAAGCATACTGTATGAGATTATGGCATTGTTTTCGTCATCCTCCCTCTAAAGGCTTGTAACTTTTAGCAAGAGTTAAATGTCATAAGGAGAGTAAAAAGCATTGTTTAAATGTAATGAAAATGAGTGGATCAAATCAAGACAAACACTTGCAATGCATTAATGAAACAAAGTTTGACATTAATAGATAATTTTTTGAACAACAAAAGAAATTACAATTGAAAATTCAAAATGAAACAAGACGCTCTCAATGATTTGGCATAGGAGCAGTGATCATGTTTGGAGTCTCCGAAGGGTCAAACTCGATCTCCTTTGCATCAATCATGTCTTTGAACTTGTTCTTCAGAGCCCAACTGTTGTTTGTGTCATACCCTGGGCTACCAGAATGATAAGAACACCTTGCACCCGGGTTGTAGTTAGGAGAAGAAGTCTTAGGGTTCGGATGAGGGGCCTTTAATGTAATCAGCTCTGCCTTCAACATGTGTTGTAGCGCTTGAGCCAGTGACATGTTGATCTTAGTGAATTGTCTTTTAGGCGTGACCTCCTTATGCTGATGCCCCTGTCTTTGTTGAGCAGGCGTAGGATTAGAGATCAAGATTGCTCCTACGTGTTGGTCATGATAACTCTTTTGACCATACACAACATTGGACTCCTTCTTCCCATTGTATGGCTTTTTCTAAGTATCAGAAGGTGTAGCTCCTTGGATCTTTCCACTTTTGATGCCAACTTCGACTCTTTCTCCAGTCATTATTAGCTCAATGAACCCGACTGAGGAACTTCCGATCAGGTGTTTGAAGAAAGGTCCTGTCAAAGTTCCCATGAAGATGTCAATCAGCTCCCTGTCAGTTAAAGAGGGCTGCACCCTACCGGCCAGATCTCTCCACTTTTGGGTGTATCCTTTGAAGCTCTCGTTGGAACCCATGGTCATGTTTTGCAATTGCACACGAGTTGGTGCAAGATCAGCATTGTACTGATACTACTTGTAGAAAGCAGCAGCTAAATCCTCCTAGGTGTGGATGCGAGAACTCTCCAATTTATAGAACCATTCGAGTTGAGTCCCTACTAGGCTATCTTGGAAGAAATGGATCTAAAGCTTTGGATCAGTTGTGTATGGTTGAATCTTGCGGACATAAGACTTATAGTGCATCTTAGGGCAAGAGACTCCATCGTACAGGGCAAAGGTAGGGATTTTGAACTTTGGTGGAATGACCACTCCAGAAACTAAACCCATATCTCCTAAATCCAAGCCATGTATCTGTTGAATCTCCATAGCACTAAGGCAATCCTTAAACTGTTTGTACTTTTCATAAGTGGGGGGATATTGTTCCTCGGAGTAGTCGGCTTCAACTTCATCAATATCTAAATTGTGGTCTTCTTCAATACTATCCCCCATGTTGGATGGAGTTGAAAGATATAGATCTCCCTTGACTGGTCCTCTAGGTCTTCTTCCCATGTTCATAATGCTTATTGACTTTTTGCACTTTTTCTTCTTGTCTTTGAGAAGAAGAGTCTTCAGTTCCTCTTGCCCCTTAGCCATAGCCAGGAATATTTGTTGGAATTGAGCTTTTTGAGCTTGGAGATCTTTCACTTTTTGTTCCATATCCATCTTACTGAAATAAACAGTAGGAAGATAAGGAGACCTGTACGGGAGAAACATGTCATGATATGATGCATGATATGTGGATGCAGGTTTCAAGGATCTAGCGGGGTAAACATAAAAAAGAGTTAGAAGTTGAACTTTGATCAACAACTTTGATTGGCGAATTTTGTATCGGTGGATGTCCTTCCACAAGAATTTAGCTCACCATGCCAAGTGGGTTGTAGCCTTTGACTCAGGTTTGTTGTAATTTATTTTTTTTGACGGCGTTTGGTTAGAGGGAAATAAATCCTCTTGCCTCTTGATAGACGTCTGGTTCAACGTGACCCTGAATCAAAGACCCTTGAGATCCTTGAAATGTTATGGTTCGATGTTATTGAAAATGCTATGGTATTATGTCATGATGTTATGTACATATATGCGAAGTAATCAAGTTTTATATACAAATAATCATATTCACACAAAGCAAACAAATCCTTTGTTTTAGGCTTGCATGGAGTTTGTAGGTAAGTACCCTCTTGAAGTTTAGTTGGCTCAACCTGTCCTAGTTAATAGTAACCGGGTTCTAAGGGATCTCAATATCATCGATCTTTCCCCCAACTTCGTTCAATGAGAGATTGACTCGCAACCAAACAAAGCTCAAGAGTCCAACCTCAATGAGTGTAGCATCGAGTATCTACCAACTTCGGACTGCACCAAAGCCGGCCATCTCACTACGTCCTAATGGCCAAGTTGGTCAAGTAAGGTTCTAAGTTCAGTTGATGCTTCATGACACCACGCGCCGGCCCCGTACTCTCCTTGATTGACTCAAGGGTTACTGGTACCAACCAAAGTGCCACATTAACATAGCTACTGCTTCAACCACGTCGGTATACCCCGCACAGTTCCCTCACAGTCTATTGCTACTTACCTAAAAGGTGTCCCCAAATCCGGGTGTAGGATTTAAAATAAACCCAAACAAGGAACCAAAATGTAAAGAATACAAATCAAACAATAAAAGCAAGTAAATATGATCTAACCCTAAGGTAACCCCACTTTTAATTTCGTCCCCAACAGAGTCGCAGTTTTGTGATACGGTGGAAGAACTGACTTGATTGTTTTGCGTTTGTGTTTGCAAATGTTGTGGTTTAGCAAGAGTCTCCACCGACTTTTCTTTTATCCAATAAGGAAAGGTGAAAAAGCACAGGAAAGACCTTTAGAGATTTTTTCTTGAGTTCGGGGGGTAGATTATGAAAAGGGAAGGTATTAGCACCCTTTTCATCCATGGTTTTCCATGGGCTCTTAATTACTTGCTAGATCACTTGCTTTTGTTTGAATGTGCTTGTGGTGTGGTTTTTGAAAGTATTTTGAAAATGTAACTTTCTAATGATTCTCGTTTCTATAAGAACGTATACAAAGTGTTTGTTTCGAAAATGTTTTCAATAAAGTGTTTTGTGAGACGTGTTTTTTGAAAGTGAGTTTTTGAAAAATGTTTCCTTTGTAATGGCTCTCGTTTCTATAAGAACGCGTACAAAGTGTTGTCTTTCGAAAATGTTTTCAAAATGAAAGTGTTGGTGTATAAAATGTTTTTATTCTGAGCAAGCAAGCAACTAGGAGCGAATCTACCTACTCAAAAGGTCTTAAATGTGCTTTTCCTTCTCCTTTAGATGTTGTTATCTTACCATTGATTTGCTAAGAAGCCCCACCGTTGGATGTGAAGGGACAGGTGTTGCACGTTTGTATAGTCATAGAAGGCAACCTATGTGACATTTTAGCAATGTCATTTAGGGACTAGATTGTTTACCGAAGGCAACATCGAGGGTCATCGAGGGACTACGATCTTTTATCGAGGGTCTTTGCTAAAACGCCCATATTCGAGGGACATTATTATTTTTCCGATAGGCAACAAAGTGAGATTATCCTAAGGGTGCATGTGTGCAAAGTGTATTTGATTGCATGCATTTAGTCTTTCTTAGGGTGATCTATTTGTCAATTTCAGGTCTTGCCATACACACCGTAATTACTAGCATTTATATTCGAAAGCGATAAATTTGCAGAAATGTAAAGTCCTACGCTATTACAATATTTAGGGGATGGGGGTACATATTTATGAATGGGGGTTGCAAGTAAAAATAAGTCCTAAGTTACTATTACAACCATATTGAAATTTACAATATAAGAAAAAAAAGGATTTGTTTAGAAAATGGTTTTTTATCTTTAATGAAAAAGAAATAAATTGATAAAAGAAAAATATTTTTATGTCTTTTTATGTTAATATTGAAAATGATGAAAAGGAAAATAAATGAAGGATAGAAATAGCGTGCTGCTGCAAGGAAAACAACAAGGATCAGAAGTTCCAGAGTAAGGAGCGTTGTGACTCAGCAGGAAACATCAGTGGGTATTAGAAGTTCTGAGTTGGTACACTCTGAGGTCCTGCAAGACACGTTAGAGGAAAAAACACAAAAGTTTTGGATTGTTATGTGCTGAACTTCTGAATATTATAACAGTGAGAAAACCTCAGAAGCTCTGTGCGTGTCAAAACAGTAGGAAGAACTCAGAAGTTTTGTATGGTGCTAAGATAGTGAACGAATAATCAGCAGTTCGGCATGTTATCAGCGCATGAAAATCAGAAGTTCAGTGTATTTGACAAGTAAGGAGAACTCAGATGTTCTGTGCTGTGTTAGAACAGTGAGTGAATCATAGAAGTTCTATGTGTGTTAACAGCGTATGAAAATCAGAAGTTCTAAGTGTTAAAATAGTGAGTGAACATCAGAAGTTCAGTGTGCATTAATAGTGAGTGAATATCAGAAGTTCAGTGTGTTTAAGTAGTGAGGAGAACACAAAAGTTCTGTGTTGGGCTTAAAGCAATGAGTGAACATCAGAAGTTCTATATTTCAACTCTTAATCAGCACATTAGCAATTCATTCAGTTCTTATTAAACAGCAAATCAGAAGGATAACAGCACAACAACTTATAGAAGTTCTAATCCTAAATCTGAGTCTAGCCCTAATCAAGAAACTCTAATCCACAGTTTTTTCTACTTATGCAATGATATGAACAACATCAATACTATGATATTTACGTGTTTAATGATGTTCTGAATGAAAAAGATGCAAAGTCAGAAAGACTTACCTTGAACCTAGAACGTGGGCTTGGAGCTTTGAGCTGCTACCTTTGAATGTTCTGGAATCAGCAAGAATAACGGAAGAGGAAGTTCCAAGCTCTTTGATTCAAAAGGAAGAACAAAGGTTTGGTTTTCTGTTTGGGAAATCTGGATTTTTATGGAGGGTTTCACAAGTTTCTTTTTCTCTTTTGATAGTTCTCTCTTTCCAAAAGCCAGCCTTTTGAACCTGTGATGGAGCGAAGTATTTATAGGTGAATTTGTTATGATTTTGGGGGGAAAACAAATGGATTCAAACCTTTTTGGTATACTGTTCCATTGCTTTTTAATCACAATTTTTGTATGCCAGTTTGGTGCAATTATGGGATGCAGGCGTAGGATGAACTAACTGTTGGTTATAGGTCTGCAGCAGGTTGTATAAACAAGGTTTTGGGATTTGGTCAAGTTCTAACCAAAGCGTTGAATATTACCTTCATATGCTAAAGCGCTGCCTTGTTCTTGAAACAAGCATGGTGGTTGTCAACAGGAATTAAGGAAAAGAAAAAATCAAAGCATGGGCCTAGTATCAGAGTTTGCCATCCCTAGACAGTAGAGGTACACGTGGTGGAAATCCTTTGGATAAAGACTCAAAAGTGGTTGTGAGCATTAAATGAGCATTAAATGATGATGAGACTTATCACAACCAGAAATCCTGCAACGTGAGATTCTACACCATGGCTTAGTTCTGGATCAGAAGTTTTGCTTCTCTGTAGCATCCATCCTCTGATCTTTGTATCTTCTGGCTCCAACACGTTTTGAAGGAACTTTCAG
This sequence comes from Vicia faba, assembly GCA_948472305.1. Lineage (NCBI taxonomy): Eukaryota > Viridiplantae > Streptophyta > Magnoliopsida > Fabales > Fabaceae > Vicia > Vicia faba. The sequence goes on from OX451738.1 coordinate 1,526,918,736, forward strand.
ACTTTCTAGAAAGCTTACAACATGCTTCTTAACCTTCTTTGAATTACCCTGGCAAGCTCTAACTCAACTTTTGTGAAAACTTGCCCAGAAGTTCTGACCAAACTCTGTCTTGAGAATATCCAGAATTTGCTGAGCATTATGGTGATAATCTGGTCAAAAGTTTTGAGCTTGTCATATTTTCTTAAACACTTAGAAGAAATTCTAAGTATTTAGAATTTTGACCTCTTCAAAGTAGTTTTGACTTTTGAATTTCCTGATGAAACAAACTTCATATTTCAACATGTCTTGATGAAAAATGATTCTTGAAATTTGATTTTGATCCAAAAGTCAAAGTTTGACTTCTCAGTGTGCAAATGACCATTTTGCCCTTGTGAATGACTTGCTTGGAGAAAATGACAGGTCAAGGTTTGGAATTGGATGGAAGCAAACTTGAGGATCTAGGGTGAATATGAGAGGGAAAATTTTGGGGTATAACAGGTACCTTAATCCAACATTTGTTATTCCTTTGAGATACTTCATGATCCGTTTCACCGTCATGAGATGTGATTCCTTTGGATTTTCTTAAAAGCGAGCACATAGACAAACACTAAACATTATTTCAGGACGACTTGTTGTCAAATATAATAAGGAGCCAATCATACCTCGATATTTTGTAATGTCAATGGAAACACCTGATTCATCTTGATCAACATATGTACCGGAACCCATTGGTGTAGACATTTCCTTACAGTTATCCATGTCAAATATTTTCAACAATTCTTTTCAATACTTGGATTGGTTGATGAAAATGCCATCCTTTAATTTCTTGATTTGAAGTCCAAGAAAATAATTCATTTTACCCATCATGGACATCTCAAATTCTCCTTGCATCATTGCTGAAAATTCTTAACACATTTCTTTGTTTGACAAGCCGAAGATGATATCGTCAACATAGACTTGAACTAGCAAAGTGTCACCTTTGATTTTCTTGATAAACAAAGTCTTGTCAACTTTACCTTTTTCAAAGCCTTTTTCGCATAGGAAGTTACTTAGCCGATCGTACCATGCCCTTGGTGCTTGTTTCAAACAATAGAGAGCTTTTCTCAATTTAAACACGTGAGATGGATTCTTGAAATCTTCGAACATCATATGTTGCTTAACATAGACTTCTTCATTGATATATCCATTCAAGAATGCGCTTTTGACATCCATTCAGAAAAGCTGAAAATTTAATGAACAAGCATAGGCAAGTAAAAGACGAATAACTTCTAACCTTGCAATTGGAGCAAAGGTTTCTTCAAATTCTATTCCTTCTTCTTGATTTTAGCATTGTGCTACCAACCTTTCTTTGTTCCGAACAATTATTCCATTTTCGTCAAGTTTGTTTTTAAACACCCATCTTGTTCCAATAGTGTGTTTGTTGCTTGGCCTAGGGACAAGTTACCAAACATGATTCCTTTCAAATTGATTTAACTCTTCATTGCACACCATGATCACTTCTTATGGAGGCAATTGTTAGAGATTTCTCATTTTGAATTTGTTTAACATACTTCTTGAAAGCCTTGAATGCATGACTTTTCTGTACTAAAAAGAATGTCCAAGTATATCTAGAGAAATCGTCAACAATAACTAAAGCATATACATTACCTCCGAAGCTTCTTGTTCCTGATGGACCAAATAAGTCCATATGCAAAAATTATAGTGGTATTATAGTAGACACACATTCTTAGATTTGAAAGTTGATTTTGTTTGTTTCCTTTTTTTACAAGCATCACAAAGTCTATCTTTGACAAAATTCTCTTAGGCAACCTAATGACAAGATCATGCTTGATTAATTTATTCAAGTGTTCCATATGAATATGAGCAATTATTTTGTGCCAAAGCCATGAATCATCGTTGTTTGCCATGAGATATTTTACCTTCAAAGATGGATCATCAAGGGAAATCATGAATATATTATTAGTTTTTTTACCTTTAAGTATAACCTCATGTGTGACTTCGTCTTCTATCAAGCATTCATCTTTGGTGAATTTGATCTTGAAGCCCTTGTCACAAAGTTGGCTAATACTAAGAAGATTATGCTTTAGTCCTTCAACATAAAGAACATCTTCAATGGATGTGAAAGGTGGTGCACAAACTTTGCCTTTTCCAAGAATTCTTCCCTTATTATTGTCTCCATAAGTGACAAAACCCTTGGCATTTAGTACTAGATTTGAAAATTGGTTTAAGTCTCCCGTCATATGCTTGGAACAACCACTATCAAGATACCAAATATTGCACGTGGTCTTCAAGAATACCTACAAAACATATTAGGTTTTGTTAGGTACCCAAGTTGCTTTGGGTCCTTCATAATTAGTACCTTTCTTTACCCACACATAATTCCCACTTGCCATACAAAAGTTTCTAACATACCAAAGATTTCTTCTTAGGAAATGTTTTCTTTTTAGGATAATGATGAACCATTTTAGGTTTGTTCACTTTCTCTTTGGATGATTAATCACTAGCCTTAATAAAGATAGCATTATTAGAACTTGGTTTTGAAAACTTTGAATATCCAAGTCCACTTTTATCATTGGAATATCATTGTTGGCTAAGAACACCTTCCAATCCAATTTGACCTTTTTCATATCTTTCAATAACTCTTTTTAATTGGACAATTTAGAAAGAGAGTGATTCACAATTTTTTCATAAAAATTCTATTTCTGTTCATCACTTAATTTTTGTTTTTCTTCTTTGGAATCTTTTTCCATAGTTTCACATTTTTCTTCTAAAGAAGAAATTTGTTTCTTTTGAGATGAAATAGTTTTATACAGAATTTTGCATTCATTTAATAGTTCATCTATAACACCTTGTGCATCACTATCAAAAAGAGTAAATTCATTACTAACCTCATCATATTCATTATCGGAATTGTGTGAGGCCATCAATGCTAGATTTTCACTTTCATCATTATCGGAATCATATGAAGAACTTATTTCATTATCCTCCCATGCAACATAGGCCTTTTTGTTCTTAAGTTCCCTTTTGCCTTTGTAGCCACCTTTCTTGGAGAGTTTAAGAAAATCCGGCTTTATATGACCTTGCTTACCATATTCATAACATGTGACTTCTTGTGTTGGCGTGGAAGCTTCCCTTTTCTTAAATTGTTTCTTCCTTTTTGCATGAGAAAAAGATTTGTTATTTCTACCAAAGAACTTAACAAGCCTTTTAATAAGAAGCATGAAATTTTCATCTTCTTCCGAATTGTCTTCCTTTTCAACTTCCTTGGAATCAATCTTTAAGGAAATATTCTTGGATTTCTTCTCTTGATTTTTATGCTTTTCAAGTCTTATGAGTTTCGTTTCATATTCTTGAAGTTTTCCAAACAACGTTGAGGAAGTCATTGAAGAAAGACTTTTCTATTCTGAAATTGCCGTTACCTTTGGTTGCCATTCCCTAGTTAAGGATCTAAGTACTTTCAGATTTAGTTCATCATTCGTCAAAGTATTAGCGAGAGCACGTAGATGATTTGTCAAGTGCACGAATATCTTTTGCAAGTTAAAGATGCTTTCTCTGGGCTGCATACGAAATAGCTCGTATTCTTGACTCAAAGTATTTAGTCTTGATATTTTAACTTCAACCAGTTCCTTCATGAGTTTGTACCAAGGTATCCCATATTTCTTTCGCCGTTTTGCATGCTGAGACACAGAAGAATTCATCCATGCTAAGTGCACCTTTAAGAAGATTGATTTCCTTTTTATCATAGAGGACCTTTTTCTTATCATCTTCATCCCATGCAGCTTTAGGCTTTGATGAGCCAACACCATTGATCATCGTTATAGGAATAAATGGACCATTCTCGATGACATCCCATATTTCTTCTCCTTGTGCTTCAAGATGTGCCTTCATGCGTATTTTCCAGAAGTTAAAATATTCACCACAAAATAGAGGAGGCTTATTATTACTACCACCATCTCTGAAAACGGGATTTTGATTTGCGGAAGCCATTCTAGATCTTTTAGGAACAGGTTACCTATAACCTCCTTGATACCAATTGTAAGTACGAAGTGCACCTAAGAGGGGGGGGGGGGGGGGGGGGTGAATTAGATACTTTAAAATTTTTCTGGTTTTAGTGATGATGGATATTATTTTTCTGGTTTATTGTTAGTTTATCAAAGAGTAAAGTGCAGAAAAATAAAGAGACACAAGCGATATATCCTGGTTCCCTTTACAGTCTGAGAGTACTCTAGACCCCTTTCAACATGAAATAGATTTTCTTATAGTTGGCAAACTTAAACAAGAACTACCCAAAACCAAGAACAATTGTCTTGGACCAAGAAAAATCCTCTTGGATTTTTCACTATGTCAACAATGAGAATAATCCTCTCAAAGTGACTTTACTTGTATCCAACAATCCTTGAAAAACAAGATTTAAAATATCACTTGAACTTATTTTCAATAATCCTGAAAAATAAGCAAGTATAGCAATATTTGAGTGAGTTTGTGTAGAAATGATCACTTTGAGTGAGTTTATCAATGGATTGATCTTCTCTTCCAATAACAATAATACAATGACTCAAGATATATAATGCTCAAAGTTTTCTGGTTGATAATATGTGAAATTGTGCAGAAAACTTGTGTATGAAAGTGTATAAAAGCTTGAGTTTGATTTTTTAAAATTCAGAAAATATGATTGGAAGAGCTACTTAAAATGAATTTGAAAATGAGTATTTATATGTTCATAGAACCCTTTTGAAACATCATATAATTCTACAAATGAATCATGAACAATTTCCAAGATTAAGTGAAAGGTTTCCATGAAATGGTGTTATGAACTAGCATGAGTAAAGCTGTTGTTTTTCAAAATCATTCAGCATCCAATCGATTGCACCCTTGTTTAAATCAATTGCACGGGGTTTCAACAGCTAAAAATTTCAAATATTTTGAGTGATCAATAGATTGCACAAGTGTGTAAACCGATTTCACTTGAAGTCAGTAGCAAAAATTGATTGAGAGCAATCGATTGCACAAACATGTAAGTCGATTGCACTTAGAAACAATAGCTAACATTTTGAAAATGTGAGGCATGCAATTGATTACTCCAACATGCAAATCGATGACACCCAAGTGAAAATTGAATTTTTGCTTTAGAAAACATGAGAGAAAGTTTGGACAAAATAAAATATTTCTTTTGAGCATTGAGCATCTATGTCTTAAGTTCAAAGTAAGTATTATCATTATACCTTGAAATTTGCTAAGTGCTTGAACCAAAGACTTTATCTAGATATGTTTTTAGCTTGATCAGTAATCTTTTCCTTCTTGTCAAAATGGTTTGTCTTCATCAAAACAAAAGTGCATTTGAAAAGCTTGATTTTACAGTCAAAATCCAGGCTTCAGTGACTTGAACTGTTATCTGGTTGTGTCCAGGCTTCAGTGATTTGAAGAGATTAAGATGTTATCTTGTCGGATCCAGGTTTCAACTTGAATTTGAGGTTTACTATTATATGGTCGAGTCCACGCTTCATAATAATTGACAGAGTAAACTGCTATCTGGTCGGACTCCAGGCTTTGTAGTAAAAAATGAAATTAAACTGTTATTTGGTTGTACTCCAGGCTTCATAGTAACTTAAATTGTTATCTGATCAAAATCTAGGCTTCATAGTAATTGAAAAAGTGAACTACGATCTGGTCGTATTCCAGGCTTCGTAGAAACTTAAATTGTTATCTGGTTGAAATCCAGGCTTCACAGTAGCTTGCTGGGGATAATGGAATTAACCGTTAGCTGAAAATGCATTAGAAAGAGTCTACGTAAGGATGTTCCAAGATGAGTCTGTGTTATTCTGCACCCAGAGATATATGAGAAGGAACCCGTGTAAGATTGCTCCGTCGGGTCGTGTAGAGAGTTTTTCTGTATGGTTTCAGGTATTAATTTGGAACTTGAAAATTGTTGGTCGCTGAGATAGTTGTCCTAGCTTGTTACAGGTATTAATCTCTGACCTCCTCATGCAGATAGCTTTCCTGGCTTGTTATAGGTATTAATCTATAGTCGGTCGTCCATAGATAGTTATCTTGACTTGTTATAGGTATTGATCTAGCACTTGTTTTTGTCAGTTATTAAGATAGTTGTCATGGCTTGTTATAGGTATTAATATCTAACCTGAGAAAGAAAGACAGTTTTCCTGGCTCGTTACAGGAATTAATCTTTAATCTCTTTATGTAGATAGCTTTCCTGGCTTGTTATAGGTATTAATCTACAGTCGGTCATTCAAAGATAGTTCTCCTGGCTTGTTACAAGTGTTAATCTAGAACTCGGCAATGTTGTTCACATAGAGTTTCCCCGTCTGGTTTCGGGCATTAATCATTGACCTGCTATATAAGTTGACAGTATTTGTCTTTCCGCAAACTCAACCTGGAAAGGTAATTTCAGTTTCATGCGATATCATGATGTATGAATTGCATGATGCTCTCAAAATAAATGAGACAGTGATATATGCATTTTTGATGCATAAGCTATGGTGTTTGTAGAAATGATGTATGAATGCAATGTATGAACGTGTCAGTTATTCCATTGCTGTATTGTTGAATTAGGGAAAATAAATCCCTGACTGTTGCTGGGGGTGAAGAATGTAGGTCTTCAGATTTGTTGTAGTTGAAATGCTAGGAGATGAACTTCCGTTGTTAGAGAAATAAAATCTGTCGGGGAAGGGAAACTCTGTGCACTGCTTGTGGATTGTTAGAGTGAATCCATATCATGATTGTATTTGGAGATGTGTTGAATAAGTATCAGGATGACATCCGTATATGAATCGTACCTGAACTGTTGCTAGAAGATAGTTTGGAATAAGTATCAGGATGACATCCGTCTTTGGATCGTACCTGGATCATTTCTAGATGAGGATCTCGAATAAATGTCAGGATGACATCCGTCTTTGGATCGTACCTGAACCGTTTCTAGATAAGAATCTGGAGTAAGTGTTAGGATGACATCCGTCTTTGGATCGTACCTGGACCATTTCTAGATGAGAATCTGGAGTAAGTGTCATGATGACATCTGTCTTTGGATCGTACTTGAACCGTTTCTAGATGAGAATCTGGAGTAAGTGTCAGGATGACATCCGTCTTTGGATCATACCTAAACTGTTTTTAGATGAGAATCTAGAATAAGTATCGAAATGGCACCCGTCTCTGGATCGTATTTGCACCATTTCTAGAGGAGAATCTGGAATAAGTGTCAGGATGAAATCCGTCTCTAGATCATACCTGAACCATTTCTAAATGATAATATGGAGTATTCAGAATGTTTCCGCTGGGGATTCCTGTTTTGTTGTTTTGAGAAGAAATCCGTTGGGGAATCTTGAGAAGCTTGGCTACTTCACTGGGGAATTCCTAGATGTTGGAGCAGTAATTGGAGATTTTTTATCTTCTGAGGGTATGAGAAAACCTGACATCATTAGGCCGCACACTAAGAATATGGAAGTGGCCTTAGAGTAGAATGCCCCTGTCTCGGTACCTGTTGGAGAAAATATCTACCAGGGATTTTGAAGATGGTTTGACTGTTATGCCAACTCTTGGAGTCCTTGGTGAATGTAGATCAGGGTGATAAACCTTCTACTAATAGACCAGTGACGAGATGATGGGACATAGTCGTATGCTTTAATCCCTAATTTTTTCCTGGACTGTCCTTTCAGATTTTCAGTCCACCGGGATAACCTTTTTTTCCCAAGTCACCTTTTCAGGTTTCCGACTTGCCGAGTGTACAATTTTTTTATATACCCTAATTTTGCCCGAACCCTTTTGGTTCACCGGGATACCGTTATTTTTGCCTAGGCCGGTCAACCTAGCGGGTCTTTGTTCATGCATAGTATTTTCCGACTATGTCCATGTTCACCGGGTACGGAGAGTGGTCACTGTCCATAGTAGTAAGTGTTGTCACACTTCCAGAAGGGGTTTGTTTGATCGCATGTGATTCGATGTCGGAATCCAAGTGATTCAGATGGAGATCTGCCTCTAGCTATTTGGCACTTTTGAGAGATTCCTTGAACCTTTACTTGACTGCCCCAGATCAGCTGGACACCATGCTATTCCCCTTGATTATGAAAGGCCTATCACTGGAATGTCTTTCCATCTGAGGTGATTCTGTCTATTGAGAGGATTCATGTTCATCGAATATCCATCATGCGAATTTCTCTACTGTTGAATAAATAGTCATATGCAAACAACAGTATTTTAATAATGCAAAGCTTATGTCTGTATTGAAGTTTGAAAATTCACTTTTTTTAGTAAAACAAACAAATTTATAGGAGTGTGATATCGACTCAGGATTTAATAGCAAACCTTACAGGAGTCCGAATACCTTTTGTAACAGTATGCTTTCGAACTAACCCATGCTTCAGCTAGGAATTTTAAGGTTTAAAATCTAGCCTGGTCCACCATTCAAGAAACAAAAGATAAAGGCTCAAATTTTATTTGTACCCAACCCGTTCTTCGCGATGTTCTTCAGTCCTCTGCTCAGTTAATGGTGCGCTTAGATCCCCATTGAGTCTGGAACCTTTTCTCTGATACTTGGTGATGGTTCATAAATTGGACGTTTGTTTGAGAAGGCAGTCTTTTCTTTTTTGTTGAGGATTCATAGGACCTCTTTCTTGATTTTGTTATCCCTACTTTTGGCTGAACTGTTTCTTTGGTGATTACAGTCAGCGGGATGCCCCAGCTTTTCTTAAGTCTCCTTTGTAGGTGTTTGACTTAACGAGTTTTTATTTTGAGAGATAATGATTGCCTGTCTTGATGACTATGTGGAACCATTAGCATCTTTTGGAGAGAATCTTCTACACTATTTGTCGTGTATGAAGGTAGAGCTTACGACTAAATGCACATCTGAATTAACTGAGAAAACTATCCTGCTCCAAGTTATGATTAAGGGTTTTAATTTGTGTGAAAAGAAAAACTCCTACTTCTTAGGCTCAAAGGGGTTGACTAGAGATTATCTTCCTTATAACTCCACTGTTTAGGATTTGAAACAACGCCTGTACATTGTCAACGGGGTCTGCTCAAAAGCATATTGTAGAGGCCGTGGTATAGTTTTCGTCATCCTCCCTCTAAAGGCTTAGAGCTTTTAATCAAGAGTTAACTATCACGAAAGGAAGTAAAAAAATAGTTTGAATATAGTGGATACAAATGAAATAATTCAAGACAAACATATGCAATGCATTGATGAAATAACAAAGTTTAACATAAATGAGTGTTCTAACAATAAAAAGAAAATTACAAATTGGGAAATTAAATGAACAAGAAGCCTCTTCGTCTGAACTTGTCACTTCAGATGGTGTTCCTTGGAGAGATGGAAGAAGAATTCAGCTTGACCATCTTGTGTAAACTCCAGCTATCCTTTGTCGATCAAGTCTTGAATCTTATTTCTCAACGTCCAACGGCTATTAGTGTCATGTCCAAGAAAGTTGGAGTGGTAAGCACACCTCGCATTTGGATTGTACATTGGGGAAGCAGTGTTGGGATTCAGAGGAGGATCCTTCAACTTAATTAGCTTGGCCTCCAACACGTGTTTCAATGCTTGAGCCAATGACACGTTGATTTTGGTAAAGCGTATTTTAGATGTATTCCGATTACGCTGATTACACTGTCTTTGTTGGCGAGGTTGTGATGTAGCAGCATATTGGAATGGTCCACTCTCCACTAAACCCACTTCTTGTCTTATCGAGAGTTGTTTAATAACTTGATCCCCGACCTCGATTGTTTGTTTCATAGGGTTTTATTTGTCTTGATGAAGTTTGCTGATAAGGGCTCTCAGCACTTCTTGTCCCCGGGCTAGGCTTTGGATAAAAGTCATCTGCCCCAACATCTGGATTCTCATTGCTTCTATCTCAGCTTGCAGTTGTTCCAACTTGTCATCCTTATTATTATCAGGATGTTTCTTGGTCAAGTTCCCTTTGAGGAGTGCTTTAAACTCTTCTTGGCCCTTGGATAGGTTTAGGAACATTTCCTTGAACTGAGACTCTTGAGTTTGAAGATCTCAGTTGTTCTATTTGAGAGCCATTTTCCTTGCTAAAATAAACAGAGAGAACATGAGAGACCTATTCTGGAAGACTTGTTATGTAATGACATGCATGATGTGTAAATGTTTTCAAGGATCTCTCGGGGTAAACACAAGAAGATGTTAAGAGTTGACTTTTACAGCTTTGATTGAAGAACTTGTATCGTTGAAGGTCCTTCTACGAGAGTCAAGCTCACCATGTCGAGTGGGCCATCGCCCCTGACTCAAGTTATTGTGTTATGGTCCTTTTGATGGCATTGGATAGAGGGAAATAAATCCCATTTTCCCCTTGCTAGACGTCTAGTTCATCATAACCTGCACCACAGGCCCTTGAGATCCTTGAAATGATTAAGGAAGTGTCGTGGTATGATGCTATTATGTGTATGCTATGCATGAAGAAAAAATGCAGGGTGATGAAAACAAGTATGTCTTGCAAGAAAACCAGTTTATTAGATAATGACTGTAAACAAATCCTGCAAGGAAATCATGTTATTAAATAATAAAAACCCTACAAGTAGTTCAAGTTGAAAGCAAACAAATCACACAAGCAGCCTTAGGTTTAGGCTTACATGGGGTTTATAGGTAAGTACCCTCTTGAAGTTTTGCATGGGTTTTATAGGTAAGTACCCTCTAAGGAGTCTCAATATCACTGATCTTCCTTTATCGAGCATTATTTCAGCTTAACAATCTTTTCTTGCAGTCGAAACATCTCGAAAGTCCAATCTCAATGAGTGTAGCATCGAGTATCAACCAGTCCCCAGCTTTACACCGAAGCCGGCTATCTCACTACTTTCTAATGGACAAGTTTGTTCAACTAAGCTTCTAAGGTCCGTTAGTGCTTCATGACACCACGTGGCGGCCCCGTATTCTCCTTGATTCAACACAAGGGATACTGGTACTAACCAAAGTGTCACACCAACACAGCTATCGCTTCAACCATATCAGTCTATGTCGTACTGTCTCCACGATCTATTGTTGTTTACCTAAAAAGATGCCCCCAGATCCAGGCGTAGGATCTATAGTAACAACCCAAAATGACCTTACAAGGATAATGCATACAAAGAAAGCAATTAACACAGTTTTAAGATGAACTAACTCTTAAGGTAACCCCACTTTTTATGTTTTCCCTAACAGAGTCGCCAGTTCTGTGTTACGGTGGCAGAACCGACTGTTAATATTGGTTTTGCATTTGTGTTTACAAATCTTGTCGTAAGCAAGATTCGCCATCGACTTTTATTTTATCCAAATTAAGGAATGGGTGAAAAGAACATAAAAATACCTTTTCAAGAATTTTCTGAGTAAGGGGGTTAGATTATGGAAAGGGAAGGTGTTAGCACCCTTTCCATCTGTAGTTGTCTATGGACTCTTAGAGGTTTGCTCATTCTGAAATACCTTTGTGCTTTGTTTATTTGAAAATGTTTTGAAAACGCCTTAGCATGGAGAACTTTTTAATGTTTCTTGGGATAGTAGAGAAAGTACACAAAGTGTTTTGAAATTGTTTTTGAAAAGTAGAATTTGTGTAAGTGCGAAAATATTTTGAGCAAACTTCTAACAACTATCTACTTTTGAACTCTAAAAATGTCGTTCTTTTTCTCTTTTCCTTTAGACAATACTATCCTACTATTAGTGAGTAGGTAGCCTTGTCGTTGGATGTTTGAGGGACAATCGGAGGGACGTTACGGTCATGAAAGCAACTTGGCAAGGAATTTTAGTAACTGTCCTAAAGTTCGAAGATCACTTTTAACCGAGGCAACATCGAGAGGGTCATCGAGGGACTTATGATCTTTCAGACTAGAGGAAAACCACTAAAACTTCTCATGTTTCGAGAATTGTGTTAGGTTTTCTAACCTTTTTTCATTAGTCTTTCCATACAAGCCTAATTACTAACAGTTATTATGTACAGAAATTTAAAGTGCGGGAATGTAAATCCTACGCTATTACATGGCTTTGTGAGAAGTATATTATAGAAATGCGAAAAGTAAACTCCTAGTTACTAGTACAAACTGGGAAGCAGTTACAATAAGATGAAAAATGCGAAAGTAAATAAATGCGCGCAAATTAAGAATAACGTCTAAAAATCCTAAGGTAAGAGGAAATCTTTTTTCTTTGTTTTTATTTATAAAAAAAAATAAAACTTAAGTCTATTTAATTTTAATTTCAAGAAAAAGGTTTAAATAATTAATTAATTTGTTTACAAAATTTGTTTAATTAAAAAAATATTAACTTAATATTTTTTGTGATTTTGGTTTTAATGTTAATAAAACATGAGGCAAGAAAAAAAAAGTAAAAACCCAAAAAAAAAAGGAAATGATATACAGGCTATTTTCGATCCAGAGGTAGGCCTCCTTCGATTCACCCTCTTTTGGCCTTGTTTCGATTGGGCTTAAGAGTTGACGTGAGCAAGCTTTGATTTGCACCCTTTCCCACCTCTTTCGATTGAGCCAGGGAGTGGTATGGGCAACCTTCAATTTTCACCTTCTCTATTTTTTTCGATTGAGAATATGAAGTAACATGGACATGTGGAGAAGCTTGAGTGCATATCCTTCGTTCATACTCTTTTTGTCTTTCGTTTGAATCGGTACAGTTTAGTTCCAACACAAAAAACAGACAAACCAAGAGGGAAGAAACGAAGAACACAACTAAGAGGCTATCTACATATTATGCTGAAACGAAAAGTAAGTAAAGGGCTATTTACATGTCATGCTGAAATGAAAGATGAAAGGTCAATGGGACTTACCTTGCTTAAAACTGGAACTTGTGGGGGGGATACAGTTGATGGATGCTCTTGGATTCTAAAGGAAAGAGGCCAGTTTGGTATGATCTTGTGAGGCAGCGTGTGCGTGTGTATATGGTCTCCTTGTTTTTTCCGTCCTCTTGAGCTTGCTAGTGTTCTCCTTATATAGAGGGGAAGGAGGGGACAAGGTAGTAAGGTAGTAAACATCCATAACATGTTCTTTAAGGCCATGAATGGGAATTTGAATTTTGGAAAAAGTCATAGGATTCTTGTCTCTTTTTGAATTTGAATGAATGTGGACACCTTTGACTTTGGAATACCTTCAGTCTATGCCCTTCGATTGGACCTCTTATGCACCCTTTGAATGGGCCTTTTGATTGTTTCTTCGAATAGACCCTTTTGTGAACCCTTCGAATGGGCCTTTTGAATGTTTTGTGCCCTCTTCGAATGGGCCACCAATGTGTGTCCTTCGAATGGCTCAAGTCTCATCATTGGGGAGCTTGAGTATGGAAATATGTGGGATTTTGGGCCAGCCATCATCTTTGCATATTTCTCTTTCGTTTTGGCCTGCAATATGTGTATCCTTTGTTTGAACCAATGTGTATGCTCTTTTGAAGGGACAACATGCATCACTTGTGTGCATCACTTGCAATTCCTTCGAATGGGCCAACAAAGTAAAAACTATGCGTGTCGAAACAAACTTTCCAAGGGAGATATTTCCCAGTCGAAGCAGGAATCCAACTTGTTCCAAAGAAATAAAATTCCCAATCGAAGCAGGAATCAAGCTTGCATGCAGGTAGTCATCAAGACAAACCTGCAGAGGCCCTTGCTCAATTGAAGCAGGCATGCAGGCAGCCATTGCATTGTGAATTAAGCAAGCATGTAAAGCCAATGGTGCAATTGAAGGATGTATGCATGAGGCCATTGCCATGTGCCTATTGGCATGAAGGAAGTTCATGCCTTGTGAATTAAAGGAAAGCGTAGAGAAGGCACTTGTGTTCCGAGTCAAAGGAAAACTGCAGGAGGCCATTGCCAACACCTCCTGAATCAAAAGAAAACCAGTAAGAAGCTAACACCCTCTGAATCGAAAGAAGACAGTAGGAAGCCACTAACTTATGAATCCAAGAAGCACCAACAAAAGGCCCTTCCCTTTTGAATCGAAGGAGGTTGTTTCAAAGGAAACAAATTCCCAATCGAAGCTTGTATACAGCAAACAAGCTAAAGGCCAAGGCTTCAATCGAAGCTTTGAAATTTGAAGCAAGCTTGAAGGAGGTTAGGTGCTCAATCGAAGCAAATTTTATGCAGCCTTGACTTAGTGGAAATTTTGTGAGAAAAATATTTGAGAGATGGGAGGGAAATTTTTTGGGTATAACACATAACAACACAGAGGAATTGTTAACCCAGTTCAGAATAACCTTCCTACTCTGGGGGTTGCCAAGCCAGGTATAAGTCTACTTAAATAGTATCAATTTATAGACCTACAGAAAACCTCCAGTTTATGTCCTAATCACTTAATCACTACCCTTTCTAGACTTCTATCTAAGAGTCACCTAAAAATGATGTCATCCGCAATCCCTCTTTAATTAGAGACAGTAATTGGATACAAACAGGAAGACATACTTCCATTAAAATACATAGCCAAGACTCTTGAATAAGAACAAAACTTGGAGTTTCTTACAAGCTTCCTCCAAGAATAATACTCACTCCTTCTTCACAACTTTGAGGAGAACACATTAACCATCTCACAACCCGAGCGATTCACTTACACCAACTCTCCTAGAGAGTGGCTATAAACTCATCCCTAATGATTACATATTTATTATTCTCTACTGGTACAAATCCTAGGTTACAAAGCTTCTATTTATAACCTATAACCAATTGGATTTGGGCCTATAAATCACAGCTCTTTGGATGTTACAAACAACAAAAAATTCTGCTACAAAATAGGTCTTCAATCAAATCTTCCTAAATTATCTCCATATCTAGAAAGTCAATATTCTTCAATATTCTTCAATACTCTTCAATATTCTTCTTGATTCTTCTTGACCTAGAAATCAGTGCCACATAGGATAATATAATATCCTTAAAGTATATTCTGTTTTTGTGACTTAACAAAATATAACAACCAAGTTCAGCTCAGGCGCAATGTCCTATGACCCTACATAGGACATATTATCCAACATGTTGCTCCAAAATATTAAAACATTTCAACTCTACATGTCCTAACATAGAATAGGACTTCTTGCTCAACCTGTTCGTATTAGAAAGTTAACACATCTTATCTAACACATTGTTGCTATATTTATTTTACAAAAATTAATGCCAATCCTTAAAACTAAGAAAATTACAATCTCCCCCAATGGAAAATTTTGACTAAAACAAATAATAAACATTACAATTCAGATTACAGCAATAAACAAAAACATCCACCAACAGTAGTCCTCATAAACTACCGAACATATTAACATAGCAACATGGAGTCAGTCTTCAGTAAAGATGTTGAGACATATTTGTTCGACATCTTCTTTCCATCATTTTGAATGAGCTCCATTGTAGTACAAACTTCAACATCAGAGAATAACAACCTCAGGATAAAAGTAAGTAAAGTCCTAAAGATATTTGATGCAATCAATCTAGACAAGGAAGATGATAGGTCTACACTCCCCCTCATCCTAGAAGCCTATTCTTGTCACTGATGAATATGTCTTCCTTTCAACTGGTGGAAAAAGAGGACCATGAAGAATCCATCCACCACCTTGGGTAACTCAGAACCCATGTCATAATTATGTTCATAACTCATATCACAAGTCACAACTCAAACAAACATAGGATATAACCTTCTATTTAACATGTTTGTGTGGCTTCTGGAAAAATAAACTCTAGACAGAACATCTGAGCAAACTTAAACTCTCTCTCCTTGTTTTTTGCCAAAAATTGACAGAGAAGCCCTTAACAAAACCAAACCCAAGCACACTTCACCCAAACACGAACAAAAGCCATTATGATGATTAACACTCATATTGTGAAAGACAGTAGGAGAATCCTCTTATAAATAGTTGAGCAGTTACTTAGGTATTAACGATCTTTGAATAACCCAATGTTTCTTGGTCAAAGATCCCGTTAATGAAGGAGAAAACTATTGCTAGAATCAATGTGCACCGTTGAAAGCAGCTTTGAATGCCTTTATTATCTTTGTTCTATTTCTTCTGAGTAAAACAAGCCCCACTAAATTCACATCCACACTCAAACACACTTTACACTCCCTTCTGACACGTGTTTGATCACATTGCCCATGAAACTCCTTTGATGATCATACAGGAAACCATGTCTTGAATAATATACTGACATCCAGTCAAACATTGTCTTCTTCTGCTTGCACATTGACCGACACATCTTCAACCACATTGTCTTCTACTGGATTCTAAGTGATCTCCTTTCACTTAGACTTAGTGACACACACCAAGACATCAGAATATCGCATTTGTGACATCTCTCAATAATAAATACCCTTAGACATTCCTTTAACATATATGTAGAGAAAAATAAATTCTCTCAGACTTAACCATTAACCACTAAAGAGATATGTGAACTCCTAATTCAAACACCCATCTTCACATGGCTAAGAACTAACCATGCCTTGTCAAGATCACCCAAACTTCATAATGTCAGAACATGTTGTCTGACAACACATCCTCATAAGAGGCATAAGATCTCCACAAGCTTGAACATCACACAAACAGTATGTGTACCATTTACGCAACAATCCAAAAATAAATACATGACTCCTACTATCATAAATAACCAATGCTCCAACTGAAGATGGAAACTTTAGCACTAGATGAAAACACATGAAAGACTTTATTCTTTCATGTTGAATTACATCACTTCCCGCATATGCTAAACCCAGACTCCCTCAGTTGAGTCAAACCAGAGTCGGATAATATCACTCCTTGAGAATACTTCTAGGAACTCCGACTTCTTCATAATGCAAGGATACATCTGATTATTGTCCCTTCATAACCACACTTGGTATCATGACCTTTTGAATAGGCAAGATGTCATGCATACTAGGAGTGATGTCACTCACAAACTCCAAAAACTCTTAGTTTGCTTAAAAGATTTAATAAGATCCAGATCACCAAACCTTTTCTGGAGTGACTTGCAGCAGAAGAAAAACAACTTATCAAAACACTCTACTCAGGCCTCAGGATCTGTCAGCAGTCTTATGCCCTTACATCCTTAAGGGATGACACAATGATGTTACGACATCATTTACGACATCAACATTTCTTCACAGAACCCGATCATATGGTTCTTGATTTATCATTCAAAGAGCTAATTATACTTGATAGTCTTTTAAAACAAGAATATTTCAAAAGATCACACCTTCTATAGTTTATTTAGGTTATCATAGACACCTCAACACCAAATGAGATAAATAAACTCTCATAAACTTCCTGAAATGACATTCCAGAAATCAGATTTGTATCCTCACATCAGATAAGTACTGGGCTCCCAACAAGGTCTTTACCATCATTCATATACACATCTTTACTAAACCAGGCAAGGTATTCGTTATCAGTAGAAATCTTCCTCACACACAGACTACAGATGATGTTGAAGAATTGAAAAACACAAGAAGGGGGTTGAATTGGGATTAAAACATAAAATTTAAGACACGTTGGTTATCCTTGTTCGTTTGAACTCAAACTACCATAGTCCACCCTCCAAGTTGATTTCGCCTCTCTCAAACGAGGTATTAATCTACTAATCAAAACTTGATTACACAACCACAATGACAACTGTCAATGTCTTCTTGAGTTTAAACCACAACCCGGTTTTCTCAAGGAATTACAAATTAATATAATTGAAAGTGTGTACAAATATGTTTTCTAAATAAAACAATATCACAACAGTGATGTATTACACAATTGAAGAGCACAAGGTAGAACTGGGTAATTATATTTTTATTTTTGGTGTGCAGTTGATATGTTGAAATCTTCTCCACGTCTTCTTTGTATAGGCAATGCATTAGAAGATGTTTTTGGTAGGTTGATAAATAGAGTTAAAGTACTTTCCAAACATAGAGACTCTTGTCTTCTTATTGCCATTACATTTTATTTTCCATGATTAATCTGTAACGCTTCAGAACATGCTCACATCAGAAGATAAATGTTACCATTGAGACACCTTTACTTTCCAGAGCTTTTCATATCAGAATATCAGAGTTCTTGTTTCACAGTGTTGGTGCATTCGGAAGTTGTAACATAAAACTTCCTCATATAAGCGTATTACACGTATTTGCTTCTAAGTATGTTGTGTCTGAACAAATCTTCAAAATGAAACTCTCTCATCTTCTTTCATCAGAACTTCAAGGGATGTAGAACCAATCAATATTCTAACATGTCATTTCTCATCTTCTATGTTTCTTACATCAGAAATTCCCTGCATATTAAAATACTTTATTAGAGAAAATATATTTTCTTTATATATCATGTGTTTGTTATCATCAAAACTCTTACAGGGATGTATAACCAACTATGTTCTAACAATCTCCCACTTTTTGATGATGAAAACAACTTGTATATTTTGATAGAATACTTAAAGAACATAAAGCATAAAAGTCTCCCAATGAGTTGGATACACAGATGAAGAAAAAATACTTCCCTGAAGATTTCTGAACAGAGCTTTGAGAAGGATTCAAAATATCTTACATTCTCCACTTTTTTGTCAAGAATAAAAAAGTAGTAACAACACGAGAAAAACAGAATATTAAGATGGAGCAACGAGCAAAAGAAAAATAGTTTTTCAGATCTTCTGAGTTTTTTTCTGGATGGGATCTTCTGATGTTTCTGTAATGTTTTTGACATCCTCTTCTAGATTAGAATTAGATTCTTTATAGAACTTCTGATATTGTGTTCTCAGTACCGTTATCAATCATTCTAGAGCCAATAATATTTCCTTTCTTATTGCTTCTGAAACCTACGTGTCTTCCTTATTTAAATCCCAGGCTTTGGAACATATGCTTTCTTCCTGTCATGTGTAGAGATCATCCAGAGTCCAGGTGATAAGATTAGTTTTTCAACCTAAAACCATCTGCAACAAAGATGATTTTATCCTTTGGGACCCATATCTTTTTGGGTCCTTGATCGTTAGAGTTTCCAAAATTCTGTATGAATTTTGGTTCAGCAGAAAATGCATTACTGGTATATTTCATATCATGTGTATGCCCATAGGTGAAGTGAGAGTAAAGGGGTGTGTGTTTAATGACCATATCCTTAACTTTCTTAGGTTGGTATACGTTAACCTTATATCATATCCCTTTTCTGCCATTTCTGCTAACTCCATAGATCATTGAAGCCACCTTGCTCCTATCTATGTTTTTAGCTAGAAAATTTTGAAAGCTATGATCATATTCATTTATGATTCTATCAGAGTTACTAGAAACTTCTGAAATAGTTTCTCTCTAAGCTTTTTTTAATAACACAATTTTCATTTTCGAGTTTAAAAATGGTTTCTTTTAGCTCAGAATTTTATGTTTTGAGTTTCTTAGTTTCTTCAGAGTCAGATACTAGATCCTTTTTCAGGTTCTTATTTTTGACTCGATGTTGCTGATATTTTTCAAGAATTTTTGACAGACTTTCTTCTAATTGAAATCTAGAAAAGCTTGAGAATACCTCTTCTTCCTCTAAGTCTGATTCTGATTTAGATGATCCAAAGTCATGTGATAAGTTGTCCATTTTGGTTATATTGGCTCGTTCATCTTCTGATTTTGTTTCAGTTTCAGTAGATTTTTAGTCATCCCACGTTGCGATAAGACTTTTTTTCTTATCTTTGGAGAACTTCTTTTTACGCATTTCTTTCTGTAGATTTGGACAGTCGCCTTTGTAATGGCTTGCTTCGTTGCATTCGTAGCAAACAATGTCTCCGTTATTTCATTTTCTATATTCATAAGATGATTCAGAATGATTCCATTTTCTTCTGTGGATTCTGAACTTCCTCTACATGTGCTTCCACAATTAATTGACTCTTCTGGAGAGAATATATAGTTCGTCTTCTTCTGACTAGGATCCACCAAAGTTTTCTTCTTTTGCCTGCAAAACTTTAGATTTATATTTTTTATTAAATTTAAGAGCTAGAGACTTACCTTTCTTTTGTGGCTCATCTTCTTCTAGTTCTATCTCAAGACTTCTCAAGGAGCTGACAAGTTCTTCAAGAGAGATTTTGTTCAGATCTTTGGCCAGTTTTAAAGTTGTGACCGAGGGTCTCCATTTCTTGGGTAAACTTCTAATTATTTTCTTTACATGATCTGCAGTTGAGTACCCTTTATCCAAAACTTTTAGTCCAGCAACCAGAATTTGAAATCTTGAGAACATTGTTTCAATGGTTTCATTTACTTCCATTTTGAAAGCTTCATACTTCTGAACGAGAGAAAGAGCGTTGGTTTCTTTGACATGCGTGTTTCCTTCATGCGTCATTCTCAAGGAGTCAAACATGTGTTTTACTGATTCTCTGTTTGTGATCTTATCATACTCTGTGTACGAGAAAGCACTCAAGTGAATTGTTCTGGCCATGTGATGATTTCTAAACTCTCTCTTTTGATGATCTGTCATTCAGTTTCTGTCAATATTTTGACTTCTTTCATCAATTGGATGTATGTACCCATCAAATTTCTTATTATGTCTTTCCAGTAATCAAATTTTTCACCATCAAATATTAGGGGTCTACTGTTGATTCTGTCTTTCTCATCAAGATAATCAATGCTGGTGTTCTGACTTGGTCACACCATAGTGGTTTTCTTGTTTATATATTTTTCTGACACGGTTAAGTGTGTGCACTCAGAACCAGGCGCTCTGATGCCAAATGAATAATTGAAAAACATAATAAGGGGGGTTGAATTGGGATTAAAACTTAAAATTAATGACACGTTGGTTATCCTGGTTCATTTGAACTCAAACTACTCCAGTCCACCTTCCAATGTGATTTCGCCTCTCTCAAACGAGGTTTTAATCCACTAGTCAAAACTTGATTACACAACCACAATGACAATTGTCAATGTCTTCTTGAGTCTAAACCACAACCCGGTTTTCTCAAGGAATTACAAAGTAATATAATTGAAAGTGTGTGCAAATATGTTTTCTAAATAAAACAATATCACAACAGTGATGTATTACACAATTGAAGAGCACAAGGTAGAACTGGGTGATTATATTTTTCTTTTCCGTGCGCAGTTGATATGTTGAAATCTTCACGTCTTATTTATATAGGAAATGCATAAGAAGATGCTTTTGGATGGTTGATAAATAAAGTTAATGTACTTTCTAATCATAGAGACTCTTGTCTTCTTATAGCCATTACTTTTGATTTTCCATGAATAACCTGTAACGCTTCAGAACATGCTCACATCAGAAGATGAATGTTACCGTTGAGACTCCTTAACTTTCCAGAGCTTGTCATATCAGAATGTCAGAGTTTTTGTTTCACAATGTTGGTGCACTCAGAAGTTGTAACATAGAACTTCTTCATATAAGCGTATTACACCAATTTGCTTCTAAGTATGTTGTGCCTGAACAAATCTTCAAAATGAAACTCTCTCATCTTCTTACAACAGAACTTATGGGGATGTAGAACCAAACTATATTCTAACATGTCTTTTCTCATCTTCTATGCTTATTACATCAGAAATTCCCTGCATATTAAATTACCTTATTAGAGAGCATATATTTTCTTTATATATCATGTGTTTGTTATCATCAAAACTCTTACAGGGATGTATAACCAAACTATATTCTAACAATCTCCCCCTTTTTGATGATGAAAAAAACTTGTATATTTTGATAGAATACTTAAAGAACATAAAGCATAAAAGTCTCCCCCTGAGTTGGATACACAGATGAAGAAAAAATACTTCCCTGAATATTTCTGAACAGAGCTTTTAGAAGGATTCAAAATATCTTACATTCTCCCCCTTTTTGTTAAGAATAAAAAAGTAGTAACAACACGAGAAAAACAGAAGATTAAAATGAAGCAACGAGAAAAAGAAAAATAGTTTTTCATATCTTCTGAGTTTTCATTTCTGGATGGGATCTTCAGATGTTTCTGTAATGTTTCTGACATCCTCATCTGGATTAGACTGAGATTCTTTATTGAACTTCTGATAATGTGTTCTCATTACCATTATCAACCATTCTAGAGCCAATAATATTTCCTTACTTATTCCCTCTGAAACCTACGTGTCTTCCATATTTAAATCCCAGGCTTTGGAACATACACTTTCTTCCTGTCATGTGTAGAGATCACCCAGAGTCTAGGAGATAATATTGTTGCTTCAACCTAAGACCATCTGCAACATAGATGATTATATCCTTTGGTACCCATATCTTTTTGGGTCCTTGATCGTTAGAGTTTCCAAAATTCTGTATGAATTTTGGTTCAGCAGAAATTGCATTACTGGTATATTTTATATCATGTGTATGCCCATAGGTGAAGTGAGAGTAAAGGGGGTGTGTGTTTAATGACCATATCCTTAACTTTCTTAGGTTGGTATACTTTAACCTTATATCATATCCCTTTTCTTCAATTTCTGTTAACTCCATAGATCATTGAAGCCACCTTGCTCCTATCTATGTTTTTAGCTAGAAAATTTTGAAAGTTATGATCAGATTCATTTATGATTCTATCAGAGTTACTAGAAACTTCTGAAATAGTTTCTTTTTGAGCTTTTTTTAATAACACAATTTTCACTTTCGAGTTTAAAAATGGTTTCTTTTAGCTCAGAATTTTATGTTTTGAGTTTCTTAGTTTCTTCAGAGTCAGATACTAGATCCTTTTTCAGGTTCTTGTTTTTGACTCAAAGTTGCTGATATTTTTCAAGAATTTTTGACAGACTTTCTTCTAATTGAAATCTAGAAAAGCTTGAGAATACCTCTTCTTCCTCTAAGTTTGATTCTGATTTAGATGATCCATAGTCATCTGATAAGTTGTCCATTTGGGATATATTGGCTCGTTCATCTTCTAATTTTGTTTCAACTTCAGTTGATTTTGAGTCATCCCACGTTTCCATAAGACTTTTTTTCTTATCTTTGGATAACTTCTTTTTAGGCATTTCTTTCTGTAGATTTGGACAGTCGCTTTTGTAATGGCCAGCTTCGTTGCATTCGTAGCAAACAATGTCTCCGTTATTTGATTTTCTATATTCAGAAGATGATTAAGAATGATTCCATTTTCTTCTGGGGGTACTGAACTTCCTCTACATGTGCTTCCACAATTGATTGACTCTTATGGAGAGAATATGTAGTTCGTCTTCTTTTGACTAGGATCCACAAAAGTTTTCTTCTTTTGCTTGCAAAACTTTAGGTTTATATTTTTTATTAAATTTAAGAGCTAGAGACTTACCTTTCTTTTGTGTCTCATCTTCTTCTAGTTCTATCTAAAGACTTCTCAAGGAGCTGACAAGTTCTTCAAGCGAGATTTTGTTCAGATCTTTGGCAAGTTTTAAAGTTGTGTCCAAGGGTCTCCATTTCTTGGGTAAACTTCTAATGATTTTCTTTACATGATCTGCAGTTGAGTACCATTTATCCAGAACTTTTAGTCCAGCAACCAGAATTTGAAATCTTGAGAACATTGTTTCAATGTTTTCATTTACTTTCATTTTGAAAGCTTCATACTTCTGAACGAGAGAAAGAGCTTTGGTTTCTTTGACATGAGTGTTTCCTTCATACGTCATTCTCAAGGAGTCAAACATGTGTTTTACTGATTCTCTGTTTGTGATCTTATCATACTCTGTGTACGAGATATCACTCAAGAGAATTGTTCTGGCCATGTGATGATTTCTGAATTCTCTCTTTTGATGATCTGTCATTCTGTTTCTGTCAATATTTTGACCTCTTTCGTCAATTGGATGTATGTACCCATCAAATTTCTGATTATGTCTTTCCAGTAATCAAATTTTTCACCGTCAAATATTAGGGGTATGCTGTTGATTCTGTCTTTCTCATCAAGATAATCAATGCTGGTGTTCTAACTTGGTCACACCATAGTGGTTTTCTTGTTTAGATATTTTTCTGACACAGTTAAGTGTTTGCACTCAGAACCAGGTGCTCTGATGCCAAATGAATAATTGAAAAACATAAGAAGGGGGGTTGAATTGGGATTAAAACTTAAAATTAATGACACGTTGGTTATCCTGGTTCATTTGAACTCAAACTACTCCAGTCCACCTTCCAATGTGATTTCGCCTCTCTCAAACGAGGTTTTAATCCACTAGTCAAAACTTGATTACACAACCACAATGACAATTGTCAATGTCTTCTTGAGTCTAAACCACAACCCGGTTTTCTCAAGGAATTACAAAGTAATATAATTGAAAGTGTGTGCAAATATGTTTTCTAAATAAAACAATATCACAACAGTGATGTATTACACAATTGAAGAGCACAAGGTAGAACTGGGTGATTATATTTTTCTTTTCCGTGCGCATTTGATATGTTGAAATCATCACGTCTTATTTATATAGGAAATGCATAAGAAGATGCTTTTGGATGGTTGATAAATAGAGTTAATGTACTTTCTAATCATAGAGACTCTTGTCTTCTTATAGCCATTACTTTTGATTTTCCATGAATAACCTGTAACGCTTCAGAACATGCTCACATCAGAAGATGAATGTTACCGTTGAGACTCCTTTACTTTCCAGAGCTTTTCATATCAGAATGTCAGAGTTTTTGTTTCACAATGTTGGTGCACTCAGAAGTTGTAACATAGAACTTCTTCATATAAGCGTATTACACGAATTTGCTTCTAAGTATGTTGTGCCTGAACAAATCTTCAAAATGAAACTCTCTCATCTTCTTACAACAGAACTTCTGGGGATGTAGAACCAAACTATATTCTAACATGTCTTTTCTCATCTTTTATGCTTATTACATCAGAAATTCCCTGCATATTAAAATACCTTATTAGAGAGCATATATTTTCTTTATATATCATGTGTTTGTTATCATCAAAACTCTTACAGGGATGTAAAACCAAACTATATTCTAACAATATCCGCATTTTTGATGATGAAAAAAACTTGTATATTTTGATAGAATACTTAAAGAACATAAAGCATAAAAGTCTCCCCCTGAGTTGGATACACAGATGAAGAAAAAATACTTCCCTGAATATTTCTGAACAGAGCTTTAAGAAGGATTCAAAATATCTTACATTCTCCCCCTTTTTGTTAAGAATAAAAAAGTAGTAACAACACGAGAAAAACAGAAGATTAAAATGAAGCAACGAGAAAAAGAAAAATAGTTTTTCATATCTTCTGAGTTTTCTTTTCTGGATGGGATCTTCAGATGTTTCTGTAATGTTTCTGACATCCTCATCTGGATTAGACTGAGATTCTTTATTGAACTTCTGATAATGTGTTCTCATTACCCTTATCAATCATTCTAGAGCCAATAATATTTCCTTACTTATTGCCTCTGAAACCTACGTGTCTTCCATATTTAAATCCCAGGCTTTGGAACATACACTTTCTTCCTGCCATGTGTAGAGATCACCCAGAGTCTAGGAGATAATATTGTTGCTTCAACCTAAGACCATCTGCAACATAGATGATTTTATCCTTTTGTACCCATATCTTTTTGGGTCCTTGATCGTTAGAGTTTCCAAAATTCTGTATGAATTTTGGTTCAGCAGAAAATGCATTACTAGTATATTTTATATCATGTGTGTGCCCATAGGTGAAGTGAGAGTAAAGGGGTGTCTGTTTAATGACCATATCCTTAACTTTCTTAGGTTGGTATACTTTAACCTTATATCATATCCCTTTTCTTCAATTTCTGTTAACTCCATAGATCATTGAAGCCACCTTGCTCCTATCTATGTTTTTAGCTAGAAAATTTTGAAAGTTATGATCAGATTCATTTATGATTCTATCAGAGTTACTAGAAACTTCTGAAATAGTTTCTTTTTGAGCTTTTTTTAATAACACAATTTTCACTTTCGAGTTTAAAAATGGTTTCTTTTAGCTTAGAATTTTATGTTTTGAGTTTCTTAGTTTCTTCAGAGTCAGATACTAGATCCTTTTTCAGGTTCTTGTTTTTGACTCAAAGTTGCTGATATTTTTCAAGAATTTTTTATAGACTTTCTTCTAATTGAAATCTAGAAAAGCTTGAGAATACCTCTTCTTCCTCTAAGTTTGATTCTGATTTAGATGATCCAAAGTCATCTGATAAGTTGTCCATTTGGGCTATATTGGCTCGTTCATCTTCTAATTTTGTTTCAACTTCAGTAGATTTTGAGTCATCCCACGTTTCCATAAGACTTATTTTCTTATCTTTGGAGAACTTCTTTTTAGGCATTTCTTTCTGTAGATTTGGACAGTCACTTTTGTAATGGCCAGCTTCGTTGCATTCGTAGCTAACAATGTCTCCGTTATTTGATTTTCTATATTCAGAAGATGATTAAGAATGATTCCATTTTCTTCTGGGGGTACTGAACTTCCTCTACATGTGCTTCCACAATTGATTGACTCTTATGGAGAGAATATATAGTTCGTCTTCTTTTGACTAGGATCCACAAAAGTTTTCTTCTTTTGCCTGCAAAACTTTAGGTTTATATTTTTTATTAAATTTAAGAGCCAGAGACTTACCTTTCTTTTGTGTCTCATCTTCTTCTAGTTCTATCTAAAGACTTCTCAAGGAGCTGACAAGTTCTTCAAGCGAGATTTTGTTCAAATCTTTGGCAAGTTTTAATGTTGTGTCCAAGGGTCTCCATTTCTTGGGTAAACTTCTAATGATTTTCTTTACATGATCTGCAGTTGAGTACCATTTATCCAGAACTTTTAGTCCAGCAACCAGAATTTGAAATCTTGAGAACATTGTTTCAATGTTTTCATTTACTTTCATTTTGAAAGCTTCATACTTCTGAACGAGAGAAAGAGCTTTGGTTTCTTTGACATGAGTGTTTCCTTCATGCGTCATTCTCAAGGAGTCAAACATGTGTTTTACTGATTCTCTGTTTGTGATCTTATCATACTCTGTGTAAGAGATATCACTCAAGAGAATTGTTCTGGCCATGTGATGATTTCTGAATTCTCTCTTTTGATGATCTTTCATTCTGTTTCTGTCAATATTTTGACCTCTTTCGTCAATTGGATGTATGTACCCATCAAATTTCTGATTATGTCTTTCCAGTAATCAAATTTTTCACCGTCAAATATTAGGGGTCTGCTGTTGATTCTGTCTTTCTCATCAAGATAATCAATGCTGGTGTTCTGACTTGGTCACACCATAATGGTTTTCTTGTTTAGATATTTTTCTGACAAGGTTAAGTGTTTGCACTCAGAACCAGGCGCTCTGATGCCAAATGAATAATTGAAAAACATAAGAAGGGGGGTTGAATTGGGATTAAAACTTAAAATTAATGACACGTTGGTTATCCTGGTTCATTTGAACTCAAACTACTCCAGTCCACCTTCCAATGTGATTTCGCCTCTCTCAAACGAGGTTTTAATCCACTAGTCAAAACTTGATTACACAACCACAATGACAATTGTCAATGTCTTCTTGAGTCTAAACCACAACCCGGTTTTCTCAAGGAATTACAAAGTAATATAATTGAAAGTGTGTGCAAATATGTTTTCTAAATAAAACAATATCACAACAGTGATGTATTACACAATTGAAGAGCACAAGGTAGAACTGGGTGATTATATTTTTCTTTTCCGTGCGCAGTTGATATGTTGAAATCATCATGTCTTATTTATATAGGAAATGCATAAGAAGATGCTTTTGGATGGTTGATAAATAGAGTTAATGTACTTTCTAATCATAGAGACTCTTGTCTTCTTATAGCCATTACTTTTTATTTTCCATGAATAACCTGTAATGCTTCAGAACATGCTCACATCAGAAGATGAATGTTACCGTTGAGACTCCTTTACTTTCCAGAGCTTTTCATATCAGAATGTCACAGTTTTTGTTTCACAATGTTGGTGCACTCAGAAGTTGTAACATAGAACTTCTTCATATAAGCGTATTACACGAATTTGCTTCTAAGTATGTTGTGCCTGAAAAAATCTTCAAAATGAAACTCTCTCATCTTCTTACAACAGAACTTCTGGGGATGTAGAACCAAACTATATTCTAACATGTCTTTTCTCATCTTTTATGCTTATTACATCAGAAATTCCCTGCATATTAAAATACCTTATTAGAGAGCATTATTTTCTTTATATATCATGTGTTTGTTATCATCAAAACTCTTACAGGGATGTAGAACCAAACTATATTCTAACAATATCCGCATTTTTGATGATGAAAACAACTTGTATATTTTGATAGAATACTTAAAGAACATAAAGCATAAAAGTCTCCCCCTGAGTTGGATACACAGATGAAGAAAAAATACTTCCCTGAATATTTCTGAACAGAGCTTTAAGAAGGATTCAAAATATCTTACATTCTCCCCCTTTTTGTTAAGAATAAAAAAGTAGTAACAACACGAGAAAAACAGAAAATTAAAATGAAGCAACGAGAAAAAGAAAAATAGTTTTTCATATCTTCTGAGTTTTCTTTTCTGGATGGGATCTTCAGATGTTTCTGTAATGTTTCTGACATCCTCATCTGGATTAGACTGAGATTCTTTATTGAACTTCTGATAATGTGTTCTCATTACCCTTATCAATCATTCTAGAGCCAATAATATTTCCTTACTTATTGCCTCTGAAACCTACGTGTCTTCCATATTTAAATCCCAGGCTTTGGAACATACACTTTCTTCCTGTCATGTGTAGAGATCACCCAGAGTCTAGGAGATAATATTGTTGCTTCAACCTAAGACCATCTGCAACATAGATGATTTTATCCTTTTGTACCCATATCTTTTTGGGTCCTTGATCGTTAGAGTTTCCAAAATTCTGTATGAATTTTGGTTCAGCAGAAAATGCATTACTGGTATATTTTATATCATGTGTGTGCCCATAGGTGAAGTGAGAGTAAAGGGGTGTCTGTTTAATGACCATATCCTTAACTTTCTTAGGTTGGTATACTTTAACCTTATATCATATCCCTTTTCTTCAATTTATGTTAACTCCATAGATCATTGAAGCCACCTTGCTCCTATCTATGTTTTTAGCTAGAAAATTTTGAAAGTTATGATCAGATTCATTTATGATTCTATCAGAGTTACTAGAAACTTCTGAAATAGTTTATTTTTGAGCTTTTTTTAATAACACAATTTTCACTTTCGAGTTTAAAAATGGTTTCTTTTAGCTCAGAATTTTATGTTTTGAGTTTCTTAGTTTCTTCAGAGTCAGATACTAGATCCTTTTTCAGGTTCTTGTTTTTGACTCAAAGTTGCTGATATTTTTCAAGAATTTTTGACAGACTTTCTTCTAATTGAAATCTAGAAAAGCTTGAGAATACCTCTTCTTCCTCTAAGTTTGATTCTGATTTAGATGATCCAAAGTCATCTGATAAGTTGTCCATTTGGGCTATATTGGCTCGTTCATCTTCTAATTTTGTTTCAACTTCAGTAGATTTTGAGTCATCCCACGTTTCCATAAGACTTTTTTCTTATCTTTGGAGAACTTCTTTTTAGGCATTTCTTTATGTAGATTTGGACAGTCGCTTTTGTAATGGCCAGCTTCGTTGCATTCGTAGCAAACAATGTCTCCGTTATTTGATTTTCTATATTCAGAAGATGATTAAGAATGATTCCATTTT
Source organism: Vicia faba (assembly GCA_948472305.1). Taxonomy (NCBI): domain Eukaryota; kingdom Viridiplantae; phylum Streptophyta; class Magnoliopsida; order Fabales; family Fabaceae; genus Vicia; species Vicia faba. Next base: position 1,526,948,191 of record OX451738.1, read on the forward strand.
CTTCTGGGGGTTCTGAACTTCCTCTACATGTGCTTCCACAATTGATTGACTCTTATGGAGAGAATATATAGTTCGTCTTTTTTTGACTAGGATCCACAAAAGTTTTCTTCTTTTGCCTGCAAAACTTTAGGTTTATATTTTTTATTAAATTTAAGAGCTAGAGACTTGCCTTTCTTTTGTGTCTCATCTTCTTCTAGTTCTATCTAAAGACTTCTCAAGGAGATGACAAGTTCTTCAAGAGAGATTTTGTTCAGATCTTTGGCCAGTTTTAAAGTTGTGTCCAAGGGTCTCCATTTCTTGGGTAAACTTCTAATGATTTTCTTTACATGATCTGCAGTTGAGTACCATTTATCCAGAACTTTTAGTCCAGCAACCAGAATTTGAAATCTTGAGAACATTGTTTCAATGTTTTCATTTACTTTCATTTTGAAAGCTTCATACTTCTGAACGAGAGAAAGAGCTTTGGTTTCTTTGACATGCGTGTTTCCTTCATGCGTCATTCTCAAGGAGTCAAACATGTGTTTTACTGATTCTCTGTTTGTGATCATATCATACTCTGTGTACGAGATATCACTCAAGAGAATTGTTCTGGCCATGTGATGATTTCTGAATTCTCTCTTTTGATGATCTGTCATTCTGTTTCTGTCAATATTTTGACCTCTTTCGTCAATTGGATGTATGTACCCATCAAATTTCTGATTATGTCTTTCCAGTAATCAAAATTTTCACCGTCAAATATTAGGGGTCTGCTGTTGATTCTGTCTTTCTCATCAATATAATCAATGCTGGTGTTCTGACTTGGTCACACCATAGTGGTTTTCTTGTTTAGATATTTTTCTGACACGGTTAAGTGTTTGCACTCAGAACCAGGCGCTCTGATGCCAAATGAATAATTGAAAAACATAAGAAGGGGGGTTGAATTGGGATTAAAACATAAAATTAATGACACGTCGGTTATCCTGGTTCATTTGAACTCAAACTACTCCAGACCACCTTCCAATGTGATTTCGCCTCTCTCAAACGAGGTTTTAATCCACTAGTCAAAACTTGATTACACAACCACAATGACAATTGCCAATGTCTTCTTGAGTCTAAACCACAACCCGGTTTTCTCAAGGAATTACAAAGTAATATAATTGAAAGTGTGTGCAAGTATGTTTTCTAAATAAAACAATATCACAACAGTGATGTATTACACAATTGAAGAGCACAAGGTAGAACTGGGTGATTATATTTTTCTTTTCCGTGCGCAGTTGATATGTTGAAATCATCACGTCTTATTTATATAGGAAATGCATAAGAAGATGCTTTTGGATGGTTGATAAATAGAGTTAATGTACTTTCTAATCATAGATACTCTCGTCTTCTTATAGCCATTACTTTTGATTTTCCATGAATAACCTGTAACGCTTCAGAACATGCTCACATCAGAAGATGAATGTTACCGTTGAGACTCCTTTACTTTCCAGAGATTTTCATATCAGAATGTCAGAGTTTTTGTTTCACAATGTTGGTGCACTCAGAAGTTGTAACATAGAAATTCTTCATATAAGCGTATTACACAAATTTGCTTCTAAGTATGTTGTGCCTGAACAAATCTTCAAAATGAAACTCTCTCATCTTCTTACAACAGAACTTCTGGGGATGTAGAACCAAACTATATTCTAACATGTCTTTTCTCATCTTTTATGCTTATTACATCAGAAATTCCCTGCATATTAAAATACCTTATTAGAGAGCATATATTTTCTTTATATATCATGTGTTTGTTATCCTCAAAACTATTACAGGGATGTATAACCAAACTATATTCTAACAATCTCCGCCTTTTTGATGATGAATTGATGATGAAAACAACTTGTATATTTTGATAGAATACTTAAAGAACATAAAGCATAAAAGTCTCCCCCTGAGTTGGATACACAGATGAAGAAAAAATACTTCCCTGAATATTTCTGAACAGAGCTTTAAGAAGGATTCAAAATATCTTACATTCTCCCCCTTTTTGTTAAGAATAAAAAAGTAGTAACAACACGAGAAAAACAGAAGATTAAAATGAAGCAACGAGAAAAAGAAAAATAGTTTTTCATATCTTCTGAGTTTTCTTTTCTGGATGGGATCTTCAGATGTTTCTGTAATGTTTCTGACATCCTCATCTGGATTAGACTGAGATTCTTTATTGAACTTCTGATAATGTGTTCTCATTACCGTTATCAATCATTCTAGAGCCAATAATATTTCCTTACTTATTGCCTCTGAAACCTACGTGTCTTCCATATTTAAATCCCAAGCTTTGGAACATACACTTTCTTCCTGTCATGTGTAGAGATCACCCAGAGTCTAGGAGATAATATTGTTGCTTCAACCTAAGACCATCTGCAACATAGATGATTTTATCCTTTGGTACCCATATCTTTTTGGGTCCTTGATCGTTAGAGTTTCCAAAATTCTGTATGAATTTTGGTTCAGCAGAAAATGCATTACTGGTATATTTTATATCATGTGTATGCCCATAGGTGAAGTGAGAGTAAAGGGGTGTGTGTTTAATGACCATATCCTTAACTTTCTTAGGTTGGTATACTTTAACCTTATATCATATCCCTTTTCTTCCATTTTTGTTAACTCCATAGATCATTGAAGCCACCTTGCTCCTATCTATGTTTTTAGCTAGAAAATTTTGAAAGTTATGATCAGATTCATTTATGATTCTACCAGAGTTACTAGAAACTTCTGAAATAGTTTCTTTTTGAGCTTTTTTTAATAACACAATTTTCACTTTCGAGTTTAAAAATGGTTTCTTTTAGCTCAGAATTTTATGTTTTGAGTTTCTTAGTTTCTTCAGAGTCAGATACTAGATCCTTTTTCAGGTTCTTGTTTTTGACTCAAAGTTGCTGAGATTTTTCAAGAATTTTTGACAGACTTTCTTCTAATTGAAATCTAGAAAAGCTTGAGAATACCTCTTCTTCCTCTAAGTTTGATTCTGATTTAGATGATCCAAAGTCATCTGATAAGTTGTCCATTTGGGCTATATTGGCTCGTTCATCTTCTAATTTTGTTTCAACTTCAGTAGATTTTGAGTCATCCCACGTTTCCATAAGACTTTTTTCTTATCTTTGGAGAACTTCTTTTTAGGCATTTCTTTCTGTAGATTTGGACAGTCGCTTTTGTAATGGCCAGCTTCGTTGCATTCGTAGCAAACAATGTCTCCGTTATTTGATTTTCTATATTCAGAAGATGATTAAGAATGATTCCATTTTCTTCTGGGGGTTCTGAACTTTCTCTACATGTGCTTCCACAATTGATTGACTCTTATGGAGAGAATATATAGTTCATCTTCTTTTGACTAGGATCCACAAAAGTTTTCTTCTTTTGCCTGCAGAACTTTAGGTTTATATTTTTTATTAAATTTAAGAGCTAGAGACTTACCTTTCTTTTGTGTCTCATCTTCTTCTAGTTCTATCTAAAGACTTCTCAAGGAGATGAAAAGTTCTTCAAGAGAGATTTTGTTCAGATCTTTGGCCAGTTTTAAAGTTGTGTCCAAGGGTCTCCATTTCTTGGGTAAACTTCTAATGATTTTCTTTACATGATCTGCAGTTGAGTACCATTTATCCAGAACTTTTAGTCCAGCAACCAGAATTTGAAATCTTGAGAACATTTTTCAATGTTTTCATTTACTTTCATTTTGAAAGCTTCATACTTCTGAACGAGAGAAAGAGCTTTGGTTTCTTTGACATGCGTGTTTCCTTCATGCGTCATTCTCAAGGAGTCAAACATGTGTTTTACTGATTCTCTGTTTGTGATCTTATCATACTCTGTGTACGAGATATCACTCAAGAGAATTGTTCTGGCCATGTGATGATTTCTGAATTCTCTCTTTTGATGATCTGTCATTCTGTTTCTGTCAATATTTTGACCTCTTTCGTCAACTGGATGTATGTACCCATCAGTAACCATATCCCAGAGATCAGTGTCATGGGCTAGAAAGAAACTTCTGATTATGTCTTTCCAGTAATCAAATTTTTCACCGTAAAATATTAAGGGGTCTGCTGTTGATTTTGTCTTACTCATCAAGACAATCAATCATGGTGTTCTGACTTGGTCACACCATAGTGGTTTTCTTGCTTAGATCTTTTTCTGACATGGTTAAGTGTTTGCACTAAGAACCAGGCACTCTGATGCCAAATGAAGAATTGAAAAACATAAGAAGGGGGCTGAATTGGGATTAAAACTTAAAATTAAAGACACGTTGGTTATCCTGGTTCGTTTGAACTCAAACTACTCTAGTCCACCCTCCAATGTGATTTCGCCTCTCTCAAACGAGGTCTTAATCCACTAATCAAAACTTGATTACACAACCACAATGACAATTGTCAATGTCTTCTTGAGTCTAAACCACAACTCGGTTTTCTCAAGGAATTACAAAGTAATATAATTGAAAGTGTGTACAAATATGTTTTCTAAATAAAACAATATCACAACAGTGATGTATTACACAATTGAAGAGCACAAGGTAGAACTAGGTGATTATATTTTTATTTTTTATGCGCAGTTGATATGTTGAAATATCCACGTCTTATTTATATAGGAAATGCATAAGAAGATGATTTTGGAAGGTTGATAAATAGAGTTAATGTACTTTCTAAACATAGAGACTCTTGTCTTCTTATAGCTGTTACTTTTGATTTTCCATGAATAACCTGTAACGTTTCATAACATGCTCACATCAGAAGATGAATGTTACCGTTGAGACTCCTTTACTTTCTAGAGCTTTTCAGATCGGAATTTTAGATTTTTTGTTTCACAATGTTGGTGCATTCAGAAGTTGTAACACAGAACTTCTTCATATAAGTGCATTACACGAATTTGGTTCTAACTATGTTGTGTCTGAACAGATCTTCAAAACGAAACTTTCTGATCTTCTTACATCAGAACTTCAAAGGATGTAGAACCAAACTATGTTCTAACAGATATTTTCTTATCTTTTATGCTTCTTACATCAGAACTTCCCTGCATATTAAAATACTTTATTAGAGAGCACATATGTTCTTTATATATATCATGTGTTTGTTATCATTAAAACTCTTATAGGGATGTATAACCAAACTATGTTCTAACAATGATGCTTTCATTCTTCTTCTTCACTCTCTTTGCACAAGAGGTTTTTTCATAATATTCCAGACTTGGTCAGAGAATGAACCTTATACTCCATCATGGTCATACATTCAAACTTTGGAATCCAATGGTAATAAAAAATTCTCACCCCATGATCTTCAATAAAACTTCCTTCCATGAAGCTGCAAATACCTGAGATGATGTGCCAACATCTTTTCCGACATCATTATCAAACACATGGATTTCACCATTAACTATGGTCTGGAGACACCATAGTAATCCATAACTCTTGCAAAGGATACCAGAGGATCAACCATCAGTAGCTGATTAACTTTCAACACCAGATCATACATACTTGCAGAAACCTGCATATTATACATCTCAAGAATCTTCTTCTTAATATTTAAAAATTGAGACCTCCTGTTTGATTTTGAGATGTTGGATGCCATCATTTTACATCTAAAGACGAGATCCCCTCTAACAGGTATCTTGAGTAGTCTTCAACAAACATGGCAATGTATGATCATTTTACACCAGAAGCAGGCTGTTCAGACTAATTCTGTTACTCCCAATACACAAGGGTTCCCTTAAGTCCTTGCAAAAACATATATTCCATTATGTGAGAACACCACATAATTGAACCCTAGAAGAGAGAGGAACATCCTCTATAGATACCAGGGAACCATAATCCTTTGTTCCCAAAAATAATAACTCCTCCTTGCTTCAAACAACTGAAATGCTAATCCTAGGTGACTCAAATGACACTTCAACAACGCAGACACCAATCAACCACGGAATTCCAATTGACACAAATCCAATGCAGACAATCTATGAAATACCTTTTCACGACAATAGAACAAGAGTTCCATGCTGTCATAGACTTTATAATAATACCAAGTTAGAGTAAACAACCTCCATCCTATTTATGAAAAGTACCACCAGACATATTAAGGAAAACAATTCTCAATACACAGATGTCAAGACATTATGTCTGACCTTTCTTCAATATCTTCCAACATTAGATTAAGGACTCTCCCTTATTAACTGATGTTGTACCCCAAAATTGTCCCTCTAAATTTCTCAAAGATTCTCTCACAAGATCTCCATTTATTCAAAACTGCACCAAAATTGATCAGCTCAAGACACTTCCTCAACAATGGGCTCAAAACTAGGGTTTGAGTTTGCACAAGTACAATTGGACTTTTAATTCCCCATATAGTTTCCATGAATCATATTAGGCTCTCAAGCATTAGGTCGAAGAAGGGAGGAAGAAGAAACTGTCGAAAGGGAAAAGCATATCGAAAGAAGTGGTTGCAGATAGCCATGTCGAATTCAAAATCTAGTTTAGGTTGTTCGAATCACATGAATGATAGGAAAGGAGTTGTGGGTAGATTTTTACAAATTGAATAAGATCAAGCTTGCTTCTATCCACAAGCTTCAATTGGGAAATGGCTTCCTTCAAGGAACTTGCTTCAATCCACAAGATTCAACTGGGCAATGGCTTCCTTCGAACAATCATGATTTGATCCACCTCTAAACCCTTCAAGACGCATAGTTTCAACACTATGAATTACAATTCTATCTTCATACTTGCTTCAATCTACAAGGATAGTTGGTTGTGGCATTTGAAGTTTGGACATTTGAACTTTAGACCACTTAATCAACTGATTACTCAAAATATGGTTTTCCAAGTCTTTAGATGCCTAAAAAACTTTGTGAAGTTTGTTTAGTAGGAAAGTGTTGTTCCCCAAAATTTTCCCTCCCATATTCCTCAAAACATTGCAAGAAAAATCTCCAAGTGGCTCAAGATAGATCAAGAGTTGACCAGACAAACTATCTCCTAAGGTAGTCTACCCCAAATTAGGGTTTTGTGTTGTATCAATATCTTTAAGTCCAAATAACCTCAAGTGATCACTAATGTCCTAATATGTTCTCAAGATCATCCATGTCAAGTTTCAAGCCATGCAGAGGACGTTTGCTCAGTCAATTGCTCAAAGGTCCAAAATTTGATTGTGCTAGGGCAAAAGTCAATTGTGAGCCAAATACAGTCAAACTTCAAGATTTTTTGTAAAAATTCTAATTTTAAAGGATATTTCATCATTTGATCAAAGATTTATCATTATTCATCAAGGATTGTTCACAATTCATCGAGATTCAAAAGTTGCTAAATTACGGTTTTGAAGGAAAAGTCAACTCAACTTTGACCAAGAATAACTTTCTCATACTTTATAAGAAATGACCCATCCAAAGATCATTTTTAAGAGGATTCAATTCCCTACAATCCATCTTCATACCCCCAAATCAAAAAATGCACTCACAAGAAGTTATGAATTTGGACATTATAGGTCATTTTGAAAAGTCAACAAAAACACCTTTTTTGCCAAAGCTTCTAACTTGAGCATGGAATATTAAAATGAGATGAGACCAAAAGGGTTGATTTTAGGACATCTCAATATTTCTAGAAAGTCCAAGAACATATCCAAAAGTTCAAAATTTAAGAAGTTATGCATTGTTGAAGTTGGACTTTTTTGCAAAATTGCCAAAAGTCAACTATCCCCAAAACATCAAATTTTGCCAAATGGGCCCATTCTTTTTCACTTGATTTGAGTTTGCATCATAGCCCACGTTCCCTAGCTACAGCCATGTGTCCATATCTCATTTTTACTATTTAATTTGATTTTTATTTGAATTAATTTATTTTAAATCAAATAAAATCATGTAAAATCTAAAGCATTGATAACACATGATTTTTTTGGCTATTTTAGGCTCCAAATACATCTGCTATGTGAATAAATTTCCTATCAAAGGCATTGGTTACAAGAATATATAATTTGAATCAAATTTGGAAAGGTTTTCATGGAGAATCAAATCAAATATCCAAACATCAATGTGGAGAGATTTGGACCAAGTTTGTAAACATAATACAATGTACAATACTTAAGCAAGCTGAAGGCACGAAAATAAGGGTTGAAAATCGTTGGAAGAGGCAGAACAACTTTGCAAAAAATCACAAAAAGCTTGAGATCAAAATCAAGCTGGAGGCATTTTCAAGAGCTGAGACGTATCTCAATCGATTCCTGGCAACGCACACAAGCTATCCCAACCAAAACCAAGCATTATCAGGCCCTTATACGCGCTGTAAGTCTCACGCAAACGACCCCTGTTCTTGAATTCGATTTAATTATTTCTGGCATCATTTGAGAAAACTAATAGCATATTTATGATCACAAGAACATTTGCAAGCTTTTCATAATATTCAATTGCATTTATCTGGCTTATACAGAGAACCACCATTGTTAGGGTTTGGTTCATGTTTTTAGGCGTTTTTGTTTCAGGTGCAATTGGTTCACATAATGGATATGGTTGTGATCAGGAGTTTGTCACGAATCCAACCATGGTCCTAGAGTCAATTTTTGTGTCCTGTGCAGGATTTTTGAGACGAACAAGCTTGTAGCTACGGACTTCTGTCCGTTGGTATAGATAGTTATACTTTTAATCAGGCTCAACTCCTCTCTCTTTTATTTATTTTGTTTTATTTAATTTAATTTTTTATTTCATTTAATTAATTTTTTAACCAATAACAAAATTTTATTTTATTTTTAATAAAAATCACAAAAATACTTTTTTTAATCCAGAATTTTATTTTTATTAATAAACACTAATTAATTAAACTAGGTTTTTAATTCTAGAATAACCTTAACTTATTTTGTAAAATAAATAAAATTAATTATATTTAACTAGGTTTTAACTATTAATTTAATTATTTTTAATTTATTTTCTTAAATAATCAAAACTCCAAAAATAATTTATTTTTTCATTTAATTAATTTTTTAATTTAATTTAGTTGTTTAACTTAGGATTAATTTCTTTTCTTAAAATAAAAAACACAAAAAAAGCAATTTTCATTCAAAGGGTCAAAACCCTAAATTCGCATTCGATTCAATTTCCCGCGCGCGTTACTTATTTTTATCCAATTATGTATATGCTTACGGATTGTAATAGTTAAATAGGATATTTAATTATTTTTACCGCTTTATTTTATTTTTCAAAGGGTTTGTCTTTGGCGATGTAAATAGCCGACGCCTTGTAATTTAATTTCCGCATTTTTTTTCTGCAAATTATAACTGCTAGATGTTTGATAATAGGGTTTGCATGATAAGACTGAATGCCTAATCTTAAAATCAAATTAGATCACCCTTAACATGTACAAAGATAAAAATAACTGAAAACGACACACTCGCATATGCGCACTCTTAGGGTACACCCCACTTGGTTGCCTTCGTACACGGTCATTAAGTATAGGTCGTTTTAGAGGTTACCCTCTTGTTTAAAAGATCATAGTCGCCTCAATATGGTTTCCTCAGATATTGGTGCCTCAAAACAAATGATCTAAGACATTAGGGTTACCGCTAAGGCGTCTTAACATTGCTTTAGTGACTGTATGTCCCTCATTCGAATTGACCCTTAAACTCCAACGACGGTGCTACCTACTCATTAATAGTGGGATAGTGCTGTCTAAAGGAAATTAACATAGAATAATTCCTTTTTTGAGTAGGTAGGTAGTTCTTAGATACTTGCTCTTCCAAAACAAAACAATTTTTTCACACTTACACTCCTTTACAAACAAAGTTTTCAAAAACACTTCCTTACACTCTTGAGGACAAAAGCAAGAGTTAAATCGAGGTTTTAAACAAAAACTTTTTCAAACCCACAAGCATAAATAAAACAACTTTTGAAAACAATTGAGCAAGTACCTAAGAGCGCGTGGATAACCACAGATAGAAAGGGTGCTAATACCTTCCCTTTCTATAATCTACCCCCCAAACCCGAGAAATATCTCGAAAAAGGAATTTTTTTTTGCCTTTTTCCTTTCCTTGTTGGATAAAATAAAACTCTGTGGCGACTCTTGCTTACTGCGGCATTTTGCAAAAACAAACGCAAAACGCGAACCATAATTCCAAAAAAAAAACAGTCAGTTCTTCCCACCGTATCATAGAAAGCAATCCAGAAATTCTTTCATTTCGACTATACCAATGAGATCATCTTGCATTCTTGAAGTGGTACATTCAGATGAATGTGGTCCATTTGAAGCACATACAATTTGTGGAAACAGATATTGTTTTGTCTGTTGATGATTTTGGTCAAAGGTTGGATCAATGTAATTAACACAAAAGGACGAAGTAAGTGGAACATTTAGATGAATGTAGTCCATTCGAAGAACACACAATTGGTGGAAAAAATATTGTTGATGAGTTTAGTCAAAGGTTATAAGTGGTCCACTCGAAGAACACACAATTGGTGGAAACAAATATTGTTTTGTCTGTTGATGAGTTTGGTCGAAGGTTGTAAGTTATCCATTCAAAAAACACACAATTGGTGGAAACAAATATTGTTTTGTTTGTTGATGAGTTTGATCGAAGGTTGTGGGTCTATATGATCAAAACGAAAGGACAGAGTATTTGACTAAAGTAAAGAAAAAGATCAAAGTTCTACAGAGATTCTATTCGAAGACATAATTTTGAAGAATATTGATCAAATCCATAGGCCATGCTACATGATCTTCCTTTGCAAGCCTCAATGCTTGTGTTTCACTCCACAATTAATTGCTTACATAATGAATTAAGCTCTTACCCAAGTTATTAAGCCATTGTCTAAAAGAGCTTTCCATAAAGCAAGCTCTTTGGTACAAAATTTGTCTTGAGCCCATACCTTGCTTACTTCTGATTATACTCCACCATAAAGTAGCCCTTCTATACCAACAACTTTGGTACTTCATCTTGGGATCATGGAAAACTTGACATAACTTGACATTTGCATTCCAATAAAGCCATAATTTGTTATCTAGAAAATCTGGTTACTTCAACTTCCCAAACCTTTTCTCTATAAATGGAGAGGCCACTTGCAAGATAAAGAGGTCAGATTCTTGTGTGTTGAAAAATCCTCAAATAATCCCAAACTCTCAAAAAATCAGAACTTGCACACAAGCACAAAACTTGGCACATCATGACTTTACACACAAAAATCTAAAATCCCTTCGTGTGTTAGTGATCCTTTTGATTCATTCCCAGCTTCCATATACCAGCCTTAGAAAAATCCCAAAGCCCTCAAGAAACCTCTTAAGGAAGGTAGTGAGCCTTTAGATTTACTCTCCGCTTCCATATACCAGCCTTTCGATTCAGAGACTTTTAAAGTAAAGTAGTGATCCCACTAGCTCAGGAAGGTCCAGGAAAGCTTAATCCATCATCAAACCATTTCTGGAATTTGTGTAGAAGCCCTTCGAATTTCACTCCAAGAGGTAAGTTTTTCCAACATGGAACTCTTCATTCAAGCATCATTTGTATATACATTGTGAAGAAAAGATGTATATATCGTATCTAGGAAGATGACCATGTCCATAGTTTTGATTATCTTTGCCTGTACATTGAGGACTTCTTCTTTGATCAGTTAGGTTTTAGTTTTAGTACTGAATAAAATTCATGCTAACCTTCGACCTATAACTTTTGAAAATTATGCGGTTGGATTCGTATCCAAATTTTAGGCAGGTTTGATATTTACATATTTTGGTTTAACTGAGAAAAGAAGCTTTTCGAAGCTTAACAATAGAGTTATGCATCCTTGCGCGTGTGAAGGAAGAAGATGAAGCCATGTTCAAATTTTCAGAAATGAGTTCATTTTATATTTAGTGCAAGTTATATAACTAATGGATGAAACAGACCACCCCAGTGGTACAAATAGCACGCACTAGAGCCTTGCCATGTAGAAGGTCCTGGGTTCGACCCCCAGCGAGACCTTTTGTATTTATTTTTCCATTTTTCCCAAACTAACATGCAGGTTTATAACATATTGAGAGTTGATTGTTTTGAATGGAAGGTGTTGAGATTCTGGGTTCATACATGGGCAGGACCAAAACAAACTTTTATCACTTGTTTGTTTTCATTTTTCTTTAACAAGCTTTAACACTTTTTCCAAACAAATAAAATAACTCCTTTTGAGTTGATTTTTTGCACACTATTTATTTAAAATGTCTATTTTATGAATATATAAAAAAATCACAAAAAATATTTTATTTTCATATTTATTTTAATTAACCAAAAGTCTTCCATAAAAAACTCCAAAAAAATGATTTTTTGATTAATTTGATTTCCTCTTAACATAGGATTAACTTTCCTATTTTTTATTAATCACATCCCTTTAGGTTAATTAGGTCAAAACAATTTTCTAACAAAAATCCAAAACAAAATCATTTTCTTTTCATTCATTCCTTGTACATTTTATCATGTCATTTCTTGTACAAATTCAATATGGTTGTAATAGATAATTAGGGTTTAATTTCTTGCAATCCCCATTTGTAAATTTGTATACCCCATCCCCCAAATGTTGTAATAGCGTAGGATATTTATTTTCCGCAATTTATCGCTTTCATATAAATGCTAGTAACTTAGGGTTTGTATGGAAAGATAAAATAAATGCTTAGAAAACCCTAATTCAAGATAAATCGAGCATGAAATACAAACACTTGCACACTTGCACCTCTAGGATTAACTCCACTTGTTGCCTTATGAAAAATGGTCATGTTATGCATGTGAGACGTCTTAGCAAAAACAATAAAAAAAATACAAGATCATAGTCCCTCGATGACGCTTCGAATGTTGCATTACAAATGATCTTAGTCCCTCAAGAGAAATGCTAAGATATCTTACAACATTGCTATGATGACTATACGATGACCCACGCCCGTCCATTTGCATCCAAATATAAGGCTTCTTACCAATCAATTGTAAGATAGCAATATCAAAGGAAGGAAGAAATGAACAAAAGACTTTTGAGTAGGTAGAACGTTTTTAGTTGCTTGCTCACAATATATCTTCAAAAAACAAACAACTTTTCAAATACACCAACCACTTTCAAAACATGAAATATTTTCAAAAAGTCCAACACTTTCTATGCATTCTTATAGAGACGAGAATAATTAGAAAGTTTGCATAAACGAAGACGTTTTTCAAAAATACTTTCAAAAACCACCACAAACATATTTCAAACAAAGAAATTTCAAAAGTGATCTAGAAGGAAACTAAGATCCCATAGATAACTATGGATGAAAATGGTTCTAACACCTTCCCTTTTCATAATCTACCCTTCGAACTCAAGAAAACATCTCAAAGGTCTTTCTTGTTCTTTTGCACCCTTTCCTTATTGGATAAAAGAAAACTCGGTGGCGACTCTTGCTATCCGCAACAATTGCGATCAAATGCAAAATACCCAAGTCAGTTCTCCCACCGTATTACAGAACTGGCGACTCTGTTGGGGAATACTTAAAAGTGGGGTTACCTTAGAGTTATATCACATTTACTTTCTTTCATCGTTTGATTTATTTGCTTTACATTTATGGGTCCTTGTTTGGGTTTATATTGATCCTCTATCCGGATCGGGGAACACCATTAGGTAAGTAGAAATAGATTATGGAAACTGTACGGGGTATACCGACATGGTAGAAGCGATGGCTATGTTAGTGCGACACATTTTTTGGTACCGGTAGCCCTTGAGTTTAGTCAAGGAGAATACGGGGCCACTGTGTGGTGTCATGAAGCACTAACTGACCTTAGAACCTTTAATTAAACAACTTGGCCATTAGGAAGTAGTGAGATAGCCAGCTTTGGTTCCGACCGAAGATTGGTTGATACTTAATGCTATGCTCATTGAGATCAAACTTTCGGGATATTTCGATCGCCAATAAAGAGGCTTACACTGAAACAATGCCCGATGAAGAAAGATCAATTATATTGAGATTCCCTAGAACCCGGTTACTTTCTAGGACAGGTTGAGCCAACTACACTTCAAGAGGGTACTTACCTATAAACTCCATGCAAGCCTAAACCTAAGGATTTGTTTGCTTTGTTTGTACATAACGACTTGTTTTCTTTTGCTTGTGTATGATTACTTATACATAACATCATGACATCATACCATAGAATTTTCAATAACCATTTCAAGGATCTCAAGGGCCTGCGATGCAGGGTCATGATGAACCAGACTTCTATCAAGGGGGAAGAGGATTTTTTTCCTATAACCAAGCGCTCTCAAAGACCAAAGCATGATAAATTGAGTCAAGGGCTATGACCCACTTGACATGGAGAGCTTGATTATCTAGGAAGGACATTCAACAATATGAATCTCTTTAATCAAAGTTGTGATCAAAGTTCAACTTCTAACAATTTCTTGTGTTTACCCCACGAGATCCTTGAAAACATCGCACGGACATATCATGCATGTCATCATAAACGGTTTTCCCCATATAGGTTTTTCATCTTCTTACTGTTTATTTCAGTAGAGATGGCTCTAGAACATACTATCAAGGACCTTTAGATTCAAAATGCTCAACTTTAAGAAATGTTCCTGAACCTATCCAAGGGGAAAGAAGAAATGAAAACACTTTTCATTGAGAGCATGACAAATAACAATCCTGAAGACGACATGGAGGGTCAGATAAGACAATTGCAAGCGAAGATAGCGACGATGAGAATCCAGATGTTGGGACAAATGGCTCTTATCCAAAACTTAGCTCGGGGACAAGAAGAGCTGAGAGCCCTCGTCAACAAGCTTCATCAAGACGGATGCAGCCGTATGAAACAAAGAGTCGAGGCTGGGATCGAGTCATTAATCAGCCTCCAATTAGACAAGAAGTTGGCTTGGTCGATAAAACACCTTTAAAAATGGCTACTACGCCAAGGGTCCAACAACAACTTCGTCAACCACGACAGGATGGTCAACGCAAGCAAGATACTCCTAAAAGACAATTTACTAATATCAACATGTCCTTGGCTCAAGCGTTACATCATATGTTGGAAGCCAAGTTGGTTACATTAAGGGAGCCTCCTCAAAAACCTAACACTTCAGCTCCCAACTACAAATACAATGAAAGGTGCACACACCACTCCAACAGTCCGGGAGACGACACTAACCACTATTGGGCATTGAAGAACAAGATTCAAGACCTAATCAACGAAGGAGCATTGGAATTCTCACAAGATGGTCAGATTGAACTTTTCTGTCATCCCTCAAAGGCACACCATCTGAAGTGATAAATTTAGGCGGAGAAGTTTTCGTTCATTCGAATTTAAAGTTGTGATTTCATTGTTTGCTTAAACACTTATCTTTATGTCAGACTTTGGTTATTTTCATTAATGCATTTCATATGTTTGTCTTGAATTAATCCATTCGTTTTCACTATATTTAAACTGTGTTTTTACTCCCTTTGTGATATTCAACTTTCATTAAAAATTTGTAAGCCTTTAGAGGGAGGATGACGAAAACAACACCATAATCTCATACAGTATGCTTTTGGACAGACCTTGCTGACAATGTACATGCGTTCTTTCAATCCCTAAACAATGGAGTTATAAGGAAGATGGTCTTTAGTCAACCCCTTTGAGCCAAAGAAGTAGGAGTTTTCTTTTTCACACAAATTGAAACCTTTAATAAAAACCTAGAACAAGGTAGTTTTTCAGTTAATTCAATTGCGCGCTCAGTCGCAAGCTTTCACTTCATACATAATGAATGAAATCAATAATGTCCTTCTGAATCAAAAGACGATGATGGTTCCCTATAAAATAGGCAGTCATTATCTCTCAAAAGAAAATCCAACTAAGTCAAAACCTATCGGTGCATCCCGCCGAATGTAGTCACAAAACAAAAAAAAAAGCCGTCAGGCAAAATTCAGGGATAATAAATCAAAAATAGGTCGTCACAAATCCTCGACAACATGAAAAAATGTTACAAAAATTATTGCCTTCTCAAAAAAACTTACAGTATCCGAACCATCACCAAAACTTCATTCCAGATTTTATTTGAATTCAAAACGCACAATTAACTAAGTATAGGACTAGAGAACATCATGAAGAACATATTGGGTACAAATAAACTTTGAGCCTTATCCTTTGTTTCTTAAACCGTGAACCAAGCCATGTTACAACCCTTTAAAGTCCTAATTGAAGCATGGGTTAGTTCGAAAGCATAATGTAACAAAAAGGTATCGTGAGTCCTGTAAGACTCACTGTAAATCTTGAGTTGAATTCATATTCTTACAAAATTCTTCTATTTGCTAAAAATGAATTTTCAATACTTTAAGACAAACATAAACTTTTCATAAGGTGATCCCCATTGAAGTCACCAGAGCCACTTCTATAAGGTTATCCCCACACAATAATCTTCACGGATAAGAGTAGAAACCCCATAAGGCCAAATTCATGGATATCCAATAAAGTTGGATCCCTGTTATCCCCAACTAGAGTTCCAGTCTCCAGAAAACCTCTCCCTAGCTGAGTTGGTCTTAAAAGGAATCCTTTTGGGATTTCTTCCCAAAAGTAAACACCTCCCCAGCAGTTTGTAAAATATTCTCTTCAACAGGGTTTATTTCCCCAAAAATTTACAGATTCCCCAGCTTGAGTTTGCCTCTCAGACTGTCACAAATTAAGGGACCACAACCCCTAATTCCCAGTGAAGTCATCACTAAAGTCAATGTTATCTCCGAGAGTTTCTAAGAATCCTTGACCCGACCAGATAATAGTTTAAAAGCTCCTCTGTCCTAGTAGAGTTGGCCACTATCCCCAGTAAGTTGGTACAAATACTGGATTCGACAAGGTAATAGCTAACTTCTTTATCCCCAACAAGTCATTGTGAAGCCTGGTGTTGTACCCCAAAACTTTCCCTCCCATATTTCTCAATACATTTTAAGTGAGGTCCTTAAATTGCTCAAGGAAGTCCAAGGATTGACCAGACAAACTCTCTCCTAAGGCATTCTACCCCAAATTAGGGTTTCAGTTTGCATCAAGATGTTTGAATCAAAAGGGTCCTAAATGCTCACTATTATCCTAATATGTTCTCAAGATCATCCATGTCAAGTTTCAAGCTTTGCAGAAGAAGTTTGCTCAATCAACTATTCAAATGCCTGAAAATCGACTGTGTTAGGGCAAAAGTCAATTGTAGCCCACATATAGTAAAATTTCAAGATTCTTGGTCAACATCCTCATTTTGAAGTATTATTCATCATTTGATCAAGTTTTGATCATGATTCCTCAAGGATTTCTCACAATTCATCAAAACCCAAAAGTTGTTAAATTGGGGTTTTGTAGGAAAAGTCAACTCAACTTTGACCAAGCATAACTTTCTCATACTTTATCAGAAATGACCCATCCAAAGCTCATTTTTAAGAGTATGCAATTCCCTACAATTCATCTTCATATCCCAAGTACAAAATATGCGCTCATAAGTAGATATAAATTTGGACATTATAGGTCATTTTGGAAAGTCAACAAAACACCTTTTATGTCAAAGCTTCATACATGAACGTGGAAGACTCAATTGAGATGAGACCAAAAGGGTTGTGTAGAGGACATCTTAAGCTTTCTAAAAAGTCCAAGAACACTTCTCTAGGGTCAAAATTGATGGAGTTATACATTGGCAAAGGTTACCCTTGTTTGCAAAATTGCCAAAAGCCAAATATGTCCAAAATTGTAATTTTTGCCAAATGGGCCCAACTTTTTATGCTTGCATTGAGTTTGTAACATGACCCAAGACCTCTAAGCCCACCCATACATTTTCAACCATTTATGCTATTTATTTTGATATTTTATTCATTAAAATTCAGAATTAAATAAATAAATAATAGAAATAATGTAAATTTTGATGTGAATCTATTTTGGGCAAGTTTTATGCTGGTTTATGTCAATTGATTTCATGCAATAACCTTTCAAATATGTCCAGGTTCATCGACATGTGAAAATAGCATAAAATCATCAAATATGACATTTTTTTCAAATTTTGATCATGGTTTTAAAACACAACATTATGAGGGAGATTCTTTCCATGCTTTCTTGTCTTCTCATTCTCCTCTATAAATATAGAGCCATAAAAGCTTGAAAGGGACAAAATTCCTCTCTAAAAGGCTCTCCAAAAGCTCTTCAAAAAGCTCTCCAAAAGCTCTTCAAAAAGCTCTCTAGAAATCAAAGAATTGGTGCAAGTCATATCTCGAGGTTCCGGTCTCTCTCAATTGACATCAAGCCTCAAACCAACCTCTTGAAGTCCTCAGGAGTCTTACAAGGCCCAAGGGAAATGCATCACACGCATAGCACGCCTTCATTTGACAACACCGATTTGGTAAAATTTTAAACTTCGAATCTCTAATTTTAATCACATTTTATGGTATGCTAACGTTTGTTTGAGTTTATATAGAACAGTTATGGATGGTTGAATCATAGGTTCCACGCAAGAATAAAAAAAACACCATAGTTAGAGCACGAAGGTTTCGAAGATTCGAGTTTAGGGATTTCTGATGATTGCACCCCTGTTTACTTTTACACTAAGCCCATCTTTATTTTCTTGTTTTATTCATTTCATTTATTTATTTTAATCCCTTTTTAATTTTTATCAATAAAAAAATATAAAAATCATATAAAAATAGATTTAGAATTTTTTCTTAATTAAATTTTAATTTTGGTAAATTAATTAACTAAACACTATAACTTTTTTTTAAAATTAAAATTAATAGA
Organism: Vicia faba; assembly: GCA_948472305.1. Taxonomy (NCBI): domain Eukaryota; kingdom Viridiplantae; phylum Streptophyta; class Magnoliopsida; order Fabales; family Fabaceae; genus Vicia; species Vicia faba. Next base: position 1,526,966,847 of record OX451738.1, read on the forward strand.
ACTTAGGTTTAATTTCATTTTAATTCATTTTCCTTTTCATAACAAAAATACCAAAAAACCTAGAATTAATTTATTTTATTTAAATTTCATGTTTCTTTAATAATTATCTTTTTTTTAATATAGATCTAGATCAATTATTTTTTAACTTAAACCATTTTTATAAATTAAAACAAAAAAAAAACAACAAATTTTTTTTTTATATCTTAGGATTTTTAGACGTCTTTTCAAATTTGCGCGTTATTATTCTTTCACACTTCATTTTATTATTCTAACTGTATATTGGGATGTAATAGATGATTAGTAGGACCTCTACTGCTTTTATTTATTTTCCCCCCAGTTTTGGATATGTACATAATCCCCCTCCCCGAAGCCTTGTAATAGCTAGGTTTTATATTTCTGCACTTTTAAATTATTGCAATTATTAACTGCTAGATGTATGACTAATAGGATTGTATGGCAAGAATAATCATACATTAGCAAACTTAACACAAGACTAAAGTAACTGAACATAACACACCTTGCACATATGCACCCTTAGGGTATACCTCACTTGGTTGCCTCGAAAAATAATGGTCATGTCCCTCAAACGTAGGGATACCATTAGCAAAGGCCCTCAGTTAAAATCATCATAAAGATCATGGTCCCTCGATGTCCCTCGAAGCTGCCCACAGTATATGATCTTGTCCCTCGATGTTGCCTACGAATATATGATGACAGTCCCTTCGAATTGCTTAGGTATCCCTACATGTTGCCTTCAATTACCATTACGTCCCTTTCGAATTGATCCTTACAAATTCCAATGACGGTGCTACCTATTTCTTAATAGTAGGATATCATTGTCTAAAGAAAACGAGAATAGATACAATCCTTTTTCGAGTAGGTAGATGCTAGTAGGTACTTGCTCAAAATCAAACTTTCACACTTACACTTTATTTTTGAAATAATGTTTTCAAAAACAATTTGTAACACTCTTGAAGATAGAAGCAAGGGTTAAAACGAAGTAAAACAAAACATTTAAAAACAAACACACACAAGAAATTTTTAAAATGATGAGAAAGTACCTAAGAGCCCGTAGAAAACTACGGATAGAAAGGGTGCTAATACCTTCCCTTTCTATAATCTACCCCCCGTACTCAAAATCTCGAAAAAGGAATTTTTCTGTGCTTTTGTCCTTTCCAGTTGGATAAAATAAAAGTCGGTGGCGACTCTTGCTTACCGCGACTTTTTGGGAACACAAATGCAAAATGCAAACCATCATTTTCCTAAAACAGTCCGGTTCTGCCACCGTAGCACAGAACTGGCGACTCTGCTGGGGATTCATAAGTGGAGTATACCTTAGGATATAGTTCATCATAAATTGTTTCTCTTGTTTGTTTTGGTTTCTTTACTTTTAAGGGTTTTGTTTGGGAGTTACTATAGATCCTAACCCGGATTTTGGGACACCTTTTAGGTAAGTAGAAATAAACTGTGAGGGAACTGTACGGTGTAGACCGATACGGTTGAAGCAGTAGCTACGTTGATGTGGCACATTGGTTGGTACCGGTATCACTCGTGGAGAAACGAGGAGAATACGGGGCCGCTACGTGTGTTGTTAAGCATCAACTGACCTTAGAACCCTTAATTGACCAACTTGGCCATTAGAAAGTAGTGAGATAGCCGGCCTCAGGGTAAATCTGAGAATTGGTTGATACTCGATGCTACACTCATTGAGACCATACTCTCGAGATAGTTTCGGCCGCAAGAAAAGATTGCGTGAGCTGAAACCATGACTGATAGAGGATGGTCAATGATATTGAGAACCTCTAGAACCCAGTTAATTTTCTATGACAGGTTGAACCAACTAAACTTCAAGAGGGTACTACCTTAAAACCCATGCAAGCCTAAACCTAAGGCTGTTTGTGTGACTTGTGTGCTTTCAACTTGAACTACTTGCACATTTTTATTATCTGACAACATGAGTTCCTTGCAGGTTTTGTTTGTAGTCCTTATCCAATAACTTGGATTTCTTGCTGAGTTTACTTGCTTAAATCGCCTCGCACTTTTTCTTAAACGCATAGCATACACATCATAACATCATACCATAGCATTTCATTAACCATTTCAAGGATCTCAAGGGCCTGTGGTGTAGGTTATGATGAACCAAACGTCTAGCAAGGGGCAAGGGGATTTATTTTCCTCTAGCCAATGCCGTCTAGAGATCAAAACATGATAACTTGAGTAAGTGGCTATGACCCACTCGATATGGTGAGCTTGGCTCTTGAGAATGACTCTCAACGACACGAAGTTTCTTCAATCAAGTTGCAATCAAATTCTAACAGTTTCTTGTTTACCCCACGAGATCCTTGAAAACATTGCATAAATATCATACATATCATACATATCATTGCATAAGCAGGTTTCAAAGCAGGTCTCTCATGTTCTCGCTGTTTATTTCAGCAATGGCTCTCCAATAAGACAACAGAGATCTCCAAGCTCAAGAAGCCCAGTTCAAGGAATTTCTCCTGAATCTATCCAAGGGGCAAGAAGACCTGAAAACACTCTTCACCGGGATTCTGACCAAGGAACGTCCTGACAACAACAAGGATGAACAATTGGAACAACTGCAAGCTGAGGTAGAAGCAATGACAATCCAGATGCTGGGGCAGATGGCTCTTATCCAAAACTTAGCTCGAGGACAAGAAGGGCTAAGAGCCTTCCTCAACAAGCTTCACCAAGATGGATGCAGATCCATGAAACAAATAGTTAAAATTGTGGATCAAGGCATTAATCAGCCCCCAGTAAGAGAAGAGGTTGGGAACAAACCTTTCTAGATTACTACTACATCACAAGCCCAACCACAACCTCTCCAACGACAACGGGGAAATCGGCATAAGAAGAATACATATGAAAGACGCTTCACCGAAATCAACATGTCATTGTCTCAAGCATTGCAATGCATGTTAAAGGCCAAGTTGGTTATGTTAAGGGACCCTCCTCAGAATCCCAACATAGCCTCCCCAAGGTACAATCTAAATGCATGATGTGTGTACCACTCCAATAGTCCTGGACATGACACCAACATTTGTTGGGCATTGAGAAATAAAATTCAAGACCTGTTTGATGAAGGAGCGCTAGAATTTGCACAAGACGGTCAGGCTGAGTTCTTCTTCCATCCCTACAAGGCATATCACCTGAAGTGACAAGTTCTCACAAGAAGGCTTTTCGTTCATTAGAATTTTCAATGTGTAATTTTCTTTTGATTTGTTTGAACATTTATTCATATCAAACCTCATTATTTCATCAATGCATTGCACATGTTTGTCTTGAATCAATCCATTCGTATTCACTATTTCAAAAATGTGTTCTTATTTCCTTTTGTGATATTCAACTCTCGAACACAAGCTCTGAGCCTTTAGAGGGAGGATGATGAAAATGATATCAAAATCTCTACAATATGCTTTTGAATAGACCCCGCTGACGATGTACAGGCGTTGTTTCAAATCCTAAACAGTGGAGTTATAAGGAAGATAATCCCTCGTCAGCCCCTTCGAGCCAAAGAAGTAGAAGTTTTTCTTTTCACACAAATTAAAACCCTTAATCATAACCTGGGGCAGGGTAGTTTTCTCAGTTAATTCATAGACGTATTAAGTCATAATCTTTCGCTTTGTACACAATGAATGTCATCGAAGACGTCCTTACAAAACAAAAGAGGTGATGGTTCCATATAATCGTCAAGACAGGCAGTCATTATCTCTCGAAATAAAAGCCCGTTAAGTCAAAACCTATGAAGGAGACTTAAGAGAAAAATTGGGGCATCCCACTGACTGTAATCACAAAAGAAACAGTTCAGCAAAAAGAAGGGATAACGAAAACCAAAAAAAAGAGGTTAATACAAGTCCTCGACAAAAAGAAGATTACAAAACTGACTGCCTTTTCAAAAAAAAATGTTCAATTTCTGAATCATCACCAAGTATCAGAGCAAATATTCCAAACTTAATCGGGATCTAATCGCGTAATTAACTGAGCATAGGACTGAAGAACATCATGAAGAGCGGGTTGGGTACACGTAAAATTTGAGCCTTTATCCTTTGTTTCTTGAACCGTGAACCAGGACACGTTATAACCCTTAAAAGCCCTAGCTGAAGTATGGGTTAGTTTAATAGCACACTGTTACAAAGGTATCCTGACTCCTGTAGGCTTTGTTACGAATCCTGAGTTGATATCACATTCTTGCAAATTTCATTTTACTACACAAAACACATTTTCAAAAAAATTTCAAGACCGACATGAGTTTTGCATTCTTTAAATGACATTGCTTGCATACGACTAATTGTTTGACAGTAGAGAAATCCGCACAATGGATATTCAATGAACAGACATCCTCTCAATGGACAGAATCACCTCAGCGGGAAAGGCACTTCCAATAACAGGTCTTCCATAAACAAGGGGCATGACATGATGTCTAAATACACCTGGGGAAGTCTCTCCAAAAGTGCCAAATAACTAGGGGAAGATCTCCATCTGAATCGCTTGTGGAATTACGCACGTATTCCAGCAACGAATCATGTGCCATCAAGAAAACATTTTTGACAGTACTACAACACAACAGACAGTGACAACTCTCTACATCCTGAAGGCGTGGACATGGTCGGAAAATACTACGCATAACAAAGACCCGCTAGGTTTACATACCTAGGCAAGAATAAGGGCATCCCAGGCGAACCAAAAGGGTTCGGGTAAAAGTTATGCATAAAAAATGAAAAAATATGTACACCTGGCAAGTCGAAAACCCGAAATGGAGGCTTGGAAAAAAAAAGGGTATCCCGGTGGATTGAAAACCCGAGAGGGCGGTCCAGGAAAAAGTTAGGGATTTAAAACGCACGACTATGTCTCGTCACCTGTCTATCAGTGGAAGACTTATACCGTGCTCATCATTCATCAAGAGCACCAGAACTCAGATACAGTTCAGATATGCTCTAGATACGGATGCCATTATGATACTCATTCAGATTCATCTTTCAGATACAGTTCAAATACGCTCCAGATACGGATGCCATTCTGATACTCATTCAGATTCAACTTTCAGATACAGTTCAGATACGCTCCAGATACGGATGCCATTCTGATACTCATTCAGACTCAACTTTTAGATACAGTTCAGATATGATCTAGATATAGATGCCATTCTAATACTCATTCAGACTCAGCTTTCAGATACAGTTCAAATATGCTCAAGATACGGATGCCATTATGATATTCATTCAAATTCAGCTTTCAGATACAGTTCATATACGCTCCAGATACGGATGCCATTCTGATACTCATTCAGATTCAGCTTTCAGATACAGTTCAAATATGCTCCAGATATGGATGCCATTCTGATACTCATTCAGACTCAGCTTTCAGATACAGTTCAGATACGCTCTAGATACAAATGCCATTCTGATACTCATTCAGATTCAGCTTTCAGATACAGTTCAGATAGGCTCCAGATACAGATTCCATTTTGATACTCATTTAGACTGAGCTTTCAGATACAGTTCAGATACGGATTCCATTCTGATACTCATTCAGATTCAGCTTTTAGATACAGTTCAGATATGCTCCAGATACGGATGCCACTCTGATACTCATTCAGATTCAGCTTTCAGATACAGTTCAGATACGCTCCAGATATGGATGCCATTCTGATACTCATTCAGACTCAGCTTTCAGATACAGTTCAGATACGCTCTAGATACAAATGTCATTCTGATACTTATTCAGATCCATCTTTCAAATACAGTTCAGATATGACCCAAAGACGGATGTCATACTGACACTCATTAAATACATGTTCAAGTACAATCACGACATAGATCCATCCACAAAATCTCCGCATGTAATTTTTCCAACATGGTACAAGGGGAAGAGACCATTGGAATCGAAGTCACTATCACATACAAGCCAGTGATACCTATATTCCCCACAGAGTAAGGACAACCAAGTTTCCACTTCCGTATCCCCAAGCAGGAATTCCTTCCCCAGTAGGTTCCTTCAGAAAGCTGATATCTGCACTCCCCAGTCGAGTTTTATAACCATGAGCAGTTTATAAAGCCATCTCCCGAGCAGAGTTTATTTCTCTGACAGCGAAAGCTCAATCTCCAACAGAGCTCTTCTCTCTAGCAATGGAAGTTCATCCCCAGCTGAGTTTGTTTCTCCAAATTAGCAGATCTTCCAACAGAGTATCTCTCTTCCCCACAGAGTCATTCCCCCGCAGGATTATTCTCAGACCGATTCTCCCCCGACAGAATATTCTCAAGCAGAATGGATGTAAATCTCCAGCTAATCATCTTTTGTCACTATCCCCAACAGAAACAAAGAACTCAACTTATTATACTCTCCAACAGTAGTCCAGGATTTATTTTCCCCAACTAGAGAATATCTTAAAAACATTGCATATCCATACATCGTAGCATGCACATATGCATCATACAACACAATCTCATTTATTTTGAGAACATCATTAATCAATACATTTCATACATCATGATATTACATACGACTAACTCTTTGCCTTTCAGGGAAAGATACAATCAAATCCTCACAAGATTCTTTGGGTCAGTCAAATCGCTACAAATATTTCTATTCCAGATTCAAGTTATGAAGCCCGGGCCGACCGGATAATGCCTTGATTTCTCCAAAAGACTACGAAGCCTGGAATCGACCAGATAGTGGTATCTCTTAAATACAAGCTTAAAGCCCAAAAATTGACCGGAAAATAGCTTAACCCTCAGAAAGTTATTGTGAAGCCTAGAGATCGACCAGATAGCAATATAAGATACCATGAAGCCTGGACTCGACCAGATAATGGTATAAAACACCGTGAAGCCTGGATCACGACCAGATAGCGGCAAAAAACATTGAAGCCTGGGATACAACCAGATAACAGTATAAGACTCTGCGAAGCTTGGATTTCGACCAAATAGCAGTTCACCCGGCCAATTAATAAGAAGCCCGGAATCAACCGAATATTAGTATTGCCTTAAATTCAAATTGAAGCCTGGATGCGACTGAATAACAACTTGATTCCTTCTGAAGCCTGGAGCATGACCAGATAAGAAGTGAGAAATTGCGAAGCCTAGAGAACGACCAGATAGCAAGTTTAATCTCATCTCCCCAATAAGTCATTGTGAATCCTGGAGCACGACCAGATAGGAGTCGGTCTTATTTTCCTCAATAAATCACTGTGAAACATGGAGAACAACCAGATATCAGTTCATTTGCACCTCCTCGACTAAGAGATAATTCCCCAATAGAATAACGGACGACTGAAGCTCCTAAGAAATTCTACTTTTACCAAGATAGAGACTAGCACTCCCCAGCTTAGTCCTCCTTGACAACAGGTATACGAGCTCTCATAAAGGAATCTCTTATGCGATAGACACTTCTCCTGATGGCATCTTTAAGCCCATCGTCCGACACCAACCTCCAAATGGCACCTATAAGCCCATTCCCGACATCGCAAGATGGATAACACTTCATGTGAGTGCAAATTTCTGGGCACTCTAGTGTTCAATCATCTTCCACCCTCGGATCACGAAAGGCAGACAAGCCAATCTACATCCTCAAGTTTAAGAAGATTGAACAGGGGAAGCTGTTGTACCCCTAATTTTCCCTCCCATATTTCTCAATACATTTCAAGTGAGGTCCTCAAATTGCTCAAGGAAGTCCAAGGGTTGACCGGAAAAACTCTCTCCTAAGGCAGTCTACCCCAAATTAGGGTTTCATTTTGCATCAAGATGTTTGAATCAAAAGGGTCCCAAATGCTCAATATTATCCTAATATGTTCTCAAGATCATCCATGTCAAGTTTCAAGCCTTGCAGAAGAAGTTTGCTCAGTCAACTATTCAAATGCTTGAAAATTGATTGTGTTAGGGAAAAAGTCAATTGTGGCCCACATATAGTCAAACTTCAAGATTCTTGGTCAACATCCTCATTTTGAAGTATTATTCATAATTTGATAAAGGGTTAATCATGATTCCTCAAGGATTGCTCACAATTCATCAAAACCCAAAAGTTGTTAAACTAGGGTTTTGTAGGAAAAGTCAACTCAACTTTGACCAAGCATAACTTTCTCATAATTTATCATAAATGACCCATCCAAAGCGCATTTTTAAGAGGATGCAATTCCCTACAATTCATATTCATCTCCCAAGTTCAAAATATGCACCCACAAGAAGATATAAATTTGGACATTATAGGTCATTTTGGAAAGTCAACAAAACACCTTTTATGTAAAAGCTTCATACATGAAAATGAAAGACTCAATTGAGATGAGACCAAAAGGGTTGCTTAGAGGACATCTTAAGTTTTCTAAAAAGTCTAAGAACATCTCTCTAGGGTCAAAATTGAGGGAGTTATGCATTGACCAAGTTGACCCTTTTTTGTAAAATTGCCTAAAGTCAAATATGTCCAAACTTGCAATTTTTGACAAATGGGCCCAACTTTTTATGCTTGCATTGAGTTTGAAACATGGTCCACGACCTCTAAGCCCACCCATACATTTTTATACTATTTATGCTATTTATTTTGATATTTTATTCATTAAAATTCAGAATTAAATAAATAAATAATAGAAATAATGTAAATTTTGATGTGAATCTATTTTGGGCAAGTTTTATGATGGTCTATGTAAATTGATTTCGTGCAATAACCTTTCAAATATGTCCAGGTTCATCCACATGTTAAAATGGCATAAAATCATCAAATATAGCATTTTTTTCAAATTTTGATCATGGTCTTAAAATAGAACATTATGAGGGATATTCTTTCCATGCTTTCTTGTCTCCTCATTCTCCTCTATATATATAGATCCATACAAGTTTGAAAGGGACGGAAATTCCTCTCTAAAAGGCTCTCAAAAAGCTCTTCAAAAAGCTCTCCAAAAGCTCTTCAAAAAGCTCTCCAGAAATCAAAGAATTGGTGCAAGTCATATCTCGAGGTTACGGTCTCTCTCAATTGACATCAAGCCTCAAACCATCCTCTTGAAGTCCTCAGGAGTCTTATGATCACAAGAACATTTGCAAGCTTTTCATAATATTCAATTGTATTTATCTGGCTTATACAGAGAACCACCATTGTTAGGGTTTAGTTCGTGTTTTTGGGCGTTTTTGTTTCAGGTACAATTGGTTCACATAATGGATATGATTGTGATCAGGAGTTGGTCACGAATCCAACCATGGTCCTAGAGTCCATATTTGTGGCCTGTGCAGGATTTTTGAGATGAACAAGCTTGTAGTTACGGACTTCATTCCGTTGGTATAGATAGTTATACTTTTAGCCACGGTTGGGAGGTCAGGGATGATGTGTGGCATCCATCCATTGGCCGGTTCAAATCTTGGCGCTATTTTTTTATTTTCTGACCATTTGTTTTTGATTTATTATATTATCATTAATATCCATTAGTATGACAAACAAAGCAATATGGCGTGGTGGCAAGCAGTTGGTGTGTTTCTCTTCAGGACCTGGGTTCGAATCCCAGGTCCCCCACTTTCTCAATGATTTTTGTTTTCAGGTCTTCCAGTGCATACGCTAGCTTGCAACCTACCATGATCCCTCACTATCCAAGCGCCAGATGGCCAAAGGGCCAGATCTGGTGGCCAAGCGTTGAAGGTCAACCAAAGCGCTGGTCAATGCATGTGTACCAGATCCAAAAAAGTCAAAAGGGCCAGCTTCTAATGGGCCTACAAATTGATCCTTGCACCTCCTAATCAGGCCCAACTCCTCTCTCTTTTATTTATTTTGTTTTATTTAATTTAATTGTTTTATTTCATTTAATTAATTTTTTAACCAATAACAAAATTTTATTTTATTTTTAATAAAAATCACAAAAATACTTTTTTTATCCAGAATTTTATTTTTATAATAAACACTAATTAATTAAACTAGGTTTTTAATTCTAGAATAACCTTAACTTATTTTGTAAAATAAATAAAATTAATTAGACTTAACTAGGTTTTAACTATTAATTTAATTATTTTTAATTTCTTTTCTTAAATAATCAAAACTCCAAAAATAATTTATTTTTTCATTTAATTAATTTTTTAATTTAATTTAGTTGTTTAACTTAGGATTAATTTCTTTTCTTAAAATAAAAAACACAAAAAAAACAATTTTCTTTCAAAGGGTCAAAACCCTAAATTCGCATTCGATTCAATTTCCCGCGCGCGTTACTTATTTTTATCCAATTATGTATCTGCTTACGGATTGTAATAGTTAAATAGGATATTTAATTATTTTTACCGCTTTATTTTATTTTTCAAAGGGTTTGTCTTTGGCGATGTAAATACCCGCGCCTTGTAATTTAATTTCCGCATTTTTTTCCTGCAAATTATAACTGCTAGATGTTTGATAATAGGGTTTGTATGATAAGACTGAATGCCTAATCTTAAAATCAAATTTGATCACCCTTAACATGTACAAAGATAAAAATAACTGAAAGCGACACACTCGCATATGCGCACTCTTAGGGTACACGCCACTTGGTTGCCTTCGTACACGGTCATTAAGTATAGGTCGTTTTAGAGGTCACCCTCTTGTTTAAAAGATCATAGTCGCCTCGAAATGGTTTCCTCGGGTATTGTTTCCTCAAAACAAATGATCTAAGACATTAGGGTTACCGCTAAGGCACCCTAACATTGCTTTTGTGACTGTATGTCCCTCATTCGAATTGACCCTTGAACTCCAACGACGGTGCTACCTACTCATTAATAGTGGGATAGCGTTGTCTAAAGGAAATTAACATAGAACAATTCCTTTTTCGAGTAGGTAGATAGTTCTTAGATACTTGCTCTTCCAAAACAAAACAAATTTTTCACACTTACACTCCTTTCCAAACAATGTTTTCAAAAACACTTCATTACACTCTTGAGGACAGAAGCAAGAGTTAAATCGAAGTTTTAAACAAAAAAGTTTTCAAACCCACAAGCTCAAAGAAAAAAACTTTTGAAAACAATTGAGCAAGTACCTAAGAGCGCGTGGATAACCACGAATAGAAAGGGTGCTAATACCTTCCCTTTCTATAATCTACCCCCCGAACCCGAGAAATATCTCGAAAAAGGAATTTTTATGTGCCTTTTTCCTTTCCTTGTTGGATAAAATAAAAGTCTATGGCGACTCTTGCTTACCGTGACATTTTGCGAAAACAAACGCAAAACGCGAACCAGCATTCCAAAAAAAAACAGTCAGTTCTTCCCACCGTATCACAGAAAGCAATCCAGAAATTCTTTCATTTCGAATATACCAATGAGATCATCTTGCATGCTCGAAGTGGTACGTTCAGATGAAAGTGGTCCATTTGAAGCACATACAATTTGTGGAAACAAATATTGTTTTGTCTGTTGATGATTTTGGTCAAAGGTTGGATCAATGTAATCAACACAAAAGGACGAAGTAAGTGGTACATTTAGATGAATGTAGTCCATTTGAAGAACACATAATTGGTGGAAATAAATGTTGTTGATGAGTTTAGTCAAAGTTTATAAGTGGTCCACTCAAAGAACACACAATTGGTGGAAACAAATATTGTTTTGTCTGTTGATGAGTTTGGTCGAAGGTTGTAAGTTGTCCATTCAAAAAACACATAATTGGTGGAAACAAATATTGTTTTTTTTGTTGATGAGTTTGATCGAAGGTTGTGGGTCTATATGATCAAAACGAAAGGACGGAGTATTTGACCAAAGTAAAGAAAAAGATCAACGTTCTACAGAGATTCAAGATCTTTGTAGAAGAATCTAGTCGAAGACATAATTTTGAAGAATATTGATCAAATCCATAGGCCATGCTACATGATCTTCCTTTGCAGGCCTCAATGCTTGTGTTTCAGTCCATAATTAATTGTTTACATAATGAATTAAGCTCTTACACAAGTTATTAAGCCATTGTCCAAAAGATCTTTCCATAAAGCAAGCTCTTTGGTATAAAATTTGTCTTGAGCCCATACCTTGCTTACTTCTGATTATACTCCACCATAAAGTAGCCCTTCTATACCAACAACTTTGGTACTTCATCTTGGGATCATGGAAAACTTGACATAACTTGACATTTGAATTCCAACAAAGCCATAATTTGTTATCTTTAAAATCTGGTTACTTCAACTTCCCAAACCTTTTCTCTATAAATAGAGAGGCCACTTGCAAGATAAAGAGGTCAGATTCTTGTGTGTTGAAAAATCCTCAAATAATCCTAAACTCTCAAAAACTCAGAACCTGCACACAAGCATAAAACTTGGCACATCATGAATTTACACACAAAAATCTAAAATCCCTTCGTGCGTTAGTGATCCTTTTGATTCATTCCCAGCTTCCATATACCAGCCTTAGAAAATCCCCAAAGCCCTCAAAAAACCACTCAAAGAAGGTAGTGAGCCTTTAGATTCACTCTCCGCTTCCATATACCATCCTTTCAATTCAGAGACTTTTAAAGTAAAGTAGTGATCCCACTAGCTCAGGAAGGTCCAGGAAAGCTTAATCCATCATCAAACCATTTCTGGAATTTGTGTAGAAGTCCTTCGAATTTCACTCCAAGAGGTAAGTTTTTCAAACATGGAACTCTTCTTTTAAGCATCATTTGTATATACATTATGAATAAAAGATGTAGATATAATGTCTAGGAAGCTAACCATGTCCATAGTTTTGATTATCTTTGCCTGTACATTGAGGATTTCTTCTATGATCAGTTAGGTTTTAGTTTTAGTACTGAACAAAATTCATGTTAACCTTCAACCCATAACTTTTGAAAATTATGCGGTTAGATTCGTATCCAAATTTTAGGAAACCAAAACAAACTTTTATCACTTGTTTGTTTTCATTTTTCTTTAACAAACTTCAACATTTTTTCCAACCAATCAAAACAACTCCTTTTGAGTTTATTTTTTGCACACTATTTATTTACAATGTCTATTTTATGAATATATAAAAATATCACAAAAAATATTTTATTTTCATATTTATTTTAATTAACCAAAAGCCTTTCATAAAAAACCCAAAAAATGATTTCTTAATTAATTTGATTTCCTCTTAACTTAGGATTAGTTTTCCTATTTTATATTAATCACATCCCTTTAGGTTAATTAGGTCAAAACAATTTTCCTAACAAAAATCCAAAACAAATTCATTTTCTTTTCATTCACGCCTTATACATTATATTCATGTCATTTCTTGTACAAATTCAATATGGTTGTAATAGATAATTAGTGTTTAATTTCTTGCAATCACCATTTGTAAATTTGTATACCCCATCCCCCAAATGATGTAATAGCGTAGGATATTTAGTTTCCGCAATTTATCGGTTTCATATAAATGCTAGTAATTTAGGATATTTATGGAAAGATAAAATTAATGCTTAGAAAACCCTAATTCAAGATAAATCAAGAATGAAATACAAACACTTGCATACTTGCAACTCTAGGGTTAAATCCACTTGTTATCATATGAAAAATAGTCATGTTATGCATGTGAGACGTCTTAGAAAAAACAATCAAAAAAATACAAGATCATAGTCCCTTGATGACGCTTCGAATGTTGCCTTACAAATGATCTTAGTCCCTCAAGAGAAATGCTAAGATATGTCACAACATTGCTATCATGACTATACAGTGACCCACGTCCATCCATTTACATCCCAAGATAAGGCTTCTTACCAATAAATTGTAAGATAGCAATATCAAAGGAAAGAAGAAATGAACAAAAGACTTTCGAGTAGGTAGAACGTTCTTAGTTGCTTGCTCACAATCTACCTTCAAAAAATAAACATCTTTTCAAATACACCAAACACTTTCAAAACATGAAATATTTTGAAAAAGTCCAACACTTTGTATGCATTCTTATAGAGACAAGAATCATTATAAAGTTTTCCTAAATGAAGGCGCTTTTCAAAAACAACCACAAACACATTTCTAACAAAGCAATTTCAAAAGTGATCTAGCAAGCAACTAAGAGCCCATAGATAACTATGTATGAAAAGGGTGCTAACACCTTCCCTTTTCATAATCTACCCCCCTAACTTAAGAAAACATCTCAAAGGCCTTTCCTGTTCTTTTCACCCTTTCCTTATTGGATAAAAGAAAAGTCGGTGGCAAATCTTGCTATCCGTAACAATTGCGATAAAATGCAAAACACCCAAGTCAGTTCTTCTACTATATTACAACTGCTAAGAATTCCTTGAGAATCATATAGTAGCTGCACACCAACTCACTTAGATAAGAAATAAACTAACCTAATGAGTGTCCAATATGTTGATCATGTCCTGACCAACATACTTAATCTAAGATATGTTTCTAGAAAATAAACTTATTAGAACCACAACACAGATGCCTCATCTTCCAGATCCGGAGTAGGTTCCAAAAATATGTGATCAACACATATTTGTTTATCCCCCAAAGCATTTGTTAGGCCCTAAATTTATCCTACAAGAGTCGCCACCAACTTTTATTTCATCCAATCATGGAAAAGGAAAAAGAACAGAAAAAACCTTTTTCGAGATGTTTCTGAGTACGGAGGGTAGATTATATAAAGGGAAGGTGTTAGCACCCTTTCTATCCGTAGTTATCTACGGGCTCTTAGGTACATGCTCGTTTTTCAAATTGCTTGTGTGTGTGTGTCTTGAAAATGTTTTACTTCGTGATAACCCTTGTATCAGTCCTCAAGGATGTGACGAAGTTTGTTTTGAAAATTTGTTTTGAAAGGTGTTTGTGTGAAAAGTTTTTTTATTGAGCAAGTACTTAAGTTCCTACCTACTCGAAAAAAGTTTGTTTGTTCTCGTTTCCTTTAGACAGTGCTATCCTACTATTAAGGAGTAGGTAGCCTCGTCGTTGGAGTTGTAAGGGACATTCGAAAGGGACAAGTACAATCACTAAAGCAATAGTTAGAAAACTTTAGTAGTTACCCTAGAGTCTTAAGATCTTTCCGAGGAAACATTTTCGAGGAAACATTTGAATGTGACATTTTGATCTCTTAGACAGGAGGGCAACCACTAAAATCTCCTATGCTTAATGATTGTGTTACTGAAGGAAACCGGAGTGAGGTAAACCCTAGGAGTGAATATATGCATGTGAATCGTTTCAGTTATTTAATCTTTGCACATTACGTGATCTACTATTTTAATTTCCAGACATTCTTGCCATGCAATCCTATTAGCATACATCTAGGCAGTTAAATATTTGTAGGAATTTAAAAGTGCGAGAAAATAAACCTAGCTATTACAAGGCTTCGGGGGATGGGGATTAATTACATAACCAAAGAATTAGGGATTAAAGCAGTAAATAAAACCCTAGTATAACTATTACAAACCATTGACGGTTACAAAAATAATGGAAAAGAAATAATTAAATGTGCGGCAAATTAAATGCGAGAATAATTTAGGAAACTTAAGAAATATAATTGAAAAATAATTACGTTATTTTTGAGAAAAGAATTAATTGAGTTATGCACGACTGAAACCCTGATTATAATCATTTTTTAATTATAAAAGAAATTGAATTTAAACTAATCTAAACTAAATTAAATAATTTCAAGAAAATAAAATGTTTTACGAAAAAACAAGATTTTGTGTATTTTTGGTTTTTTTATTTGAGAAAAGAAATATAATTGCACATTAATTAAAACCCCGATTTCTAATTGCTTTTAATTATAAAAAAATAAAATAAAATTAACCTATATTTCTAATTAAATTAAAATAAATATTTTATTAAAAAAATGCTTTTTTTTTGGTGTTTTGTGATTTATTGATTTTATGATTAATAAAAAAAGGTAATTGATTTCGTGAAAAATAGTTAAACAAATTAATTAAAATAAAACAAATAAATAAAGAAAAGAAAATGGGCCTTGTTGAATAGCAATTCTGGGGGGTGCCAATCTGAGTTTTCTAAGACCCAAAATGCTCCAAGCCCGGTCAATATGGATTCCTTGCAGCGTTGACCTTAGGGTGCATCATGGTCTCTCATTGTCTGAGGCATTGGATCTGATTGATCCTGGATCCACTGGTTAGACATTGCTAGCGCATGGTGGACGTTTGAGGGAATGGAGTACCTAATTTGTAAAGGAAAAATAGAACAAAGAAAATTGTTGGGACCTGGGAATCGAACCCAGGTCCTCACTCTCACCACTAACGCGCCCAACCAATAGGCTATCATATTTAGTTGTAATTATAATGAAAACAAAATATAATATATGAAATAAAGTGGTTAGTGGGAAAAACAAAAAAAAAACACGCGTGCTGGTTTGAATGGGCGAATGGTTGGCTGACACCTAACCTTCTTCTTCCTTTCTTCGTTGCATTAGGTTCTGGTACTTTTACATACGGACGAAGGTCTGTAGCTACAAACCCGTGAAACTCAAAAATCCATAACACACAAGATAAATGGAATCTAATTATATAGATCAACTTGTTTTGATCTTGTGAACATCACGATACCCTTATTTTTGCCCAATTACACCTGTAGAACAAACCCCTAAACTGCACATATAAACCCTAACAATGGCAAATGTTCATACAAGCATTAAAACTTCAATTAAATGGTCCAGACATGATGCAAACATGACTACAAGCCTAAATATACCATTAAAACACGTTTATGATGCAAGAATCATAGCAATGAAATCTGAAAAAGAATGCAAACCACGTGACTTCTAGAGGGCGATTCTGGACGTGTAGAGGCGTGAAATCGATTGGGTTAGCTTCTGGGAAGGTCCAGGAATCGCTAGGCAATGCTAGAAGGGCTTGAATTGGCCTCCAAGCTTGAAACCGAGTCAGAACATTTTTTCAAATTTTGAAGTTTTGTTCTTCTTGTTCACGCCTGTTAACCTCCCCTTTTTGCTTTGTTCTTGTCCAATATATACCTAGGGATGAATTAGGGTTACAAACTTGGATCGAATCTTGAAGTTTAATGAGATTTGATTTGATTCTTTAGCCAAATACAAACTTGCTATTTTGAGCCAAATATTTCCTTTTTTGTATTAAATATGCTTGATTCGTTTTGGCGTTAATAATTCAGCATATTTTGATTGCCAGCCTTTCCAAAAACCAAATCAAATCATATCTTTGCTATTATTCATCAATTATTTAATTTAATTCAATTTTTAATTAATAAAAAATCAAAATAAATTGAAAAATGAAGCAAATAATGGGTGGATGAATATTTGAGTCGTGGACCACATTATAAGTGAGTTGCAAGCATAAAAAGTTAGGCCCATTTAGCAAAAAATGCATTTTTGAGCATATTTGACTTTTGACAATTTTGCAAAAAAGGTCTACTTTGACAAGGCATATCTCCTCCAATTCTAACCCTAGAGAGGTGTTCTTAGACTTTTTAGAAATCTTAGGATGTCCCCTAAGCAACCCTTTTGGTCTCATCTCAATTGAGTCTTCCATGTTCATGTAAGGAGCTTTGACCCAAAAGGTGTTTTTGTTGACTTTTCAAAAGGACCCATAATGTAGAAGTTCATATCTTTTTATGAGTGCATATTTTAAACTTGTGAGATGAAGATGAATTGTAGGGAATTGCATCCTCTTAAAAATGAGCCTTGGATGGAAAATTTCTAACAAATTATGTGGAAGTTATGCTTGGTCAAAGTTGGGTTGACTTTTATTGAGAAACCATAATTTAGCAACTTTTAGGTTTTGATGAATTTAGAGCATTCCTTGAGGAATCATGATCAACCCTTGATCAAATGATGAAATTAACTTCAAAATGTTAATGTTGACCAAAAATATTGAAGTTTTACTATATGTGGGCCACAGTTGACTTTTGACCTAATACAGTCGATTCTCAAGCATTTGAGCAGTTGACTGAGCAAACTTCTTGTGCAAGGAATGAAAATTGACATGTAGGATATTGGGAACATATTAAGACCATGGAGAGTATATTAGGCCTTTGTGGTTCACCCATATTGATGAAAATGGAAACCCTAATTTGAGATATACTGCCTTAGGAGAGAGTTTGTCTAGTCCACTTTTGGGCAACCTTGAGCAAATTGAAGATCTCAATGGGCATGCATTGAGTAAAATGAGAGGGAAAATTTTTGGGTACAACAAGTTCCTTTATGAGTAGACTTCGGATAAACCTCAAGTATATTTGGCAACTCTAACAAGTTAGGTTAACATCTCCTCAAGTATCACCACATCATGGGATACACCTTCAAAGGAGAATAGAGTGTTGCAGACTCAACACTCAAAACCACCAAGAGTTTTCCATCAGATATTCATACAGAGGAACAAACCAGAAAACTCCTCATCAACTTTTAGGAACAAAATAAACCTTTCCACAAACACACCATACTCCTAGTGCAATAGGTTAACATAGGTTTGAAAATGAATCAAACCCTTAACACGGTAGCTTGCCGCCAAAGCTACATGCTTAAAAACAACAGACAAGTCCAACACAACCCTGTCACGAATAGTCCATCCTACACTTCTAGGGAATATTCAAACAAAAATATGAACTATCCAAGTTCAAACAACTTTTTAGTAGAGATCTTCTACCTTGCTCATAAACAAGAAACTATCCTCCATGGATCTCATCCAGAAACAGATAGGATGCCTGCTCTGATACCAATTAAAATTCTGGTATGACAGAACTCAGATGTCCTATGACATGTTGAGACATCTTATCCGACATAAACAAATAGGCAAGGTATAAACATTAAAAACAATATTGAAAAGCATAACAACACACATGAATTGTTAAACCAGTTTGAAACAACCTTCCTACTTTGGGGGCTACCAAGCTAGGGATAAGTCTACCCAAATAGTATAAATTCATAGACCCTACAACAAATCTCCAGTTTACGGTCTAATCTCTTAATCCCTACCCTTGATAGCCTTCTATCTATGAGTCACATAGATATGGGGTCCTCCTCAATCCCTATTCAATTACAAACAACAATTGTACATAAACAGGAAGACACATTTCCATGACAACAAAATGGAAGACTCACTTCCATGACAATATTTAGACAAGACTTTTGACTAAGAACAAAACTTGGAGTTGCTTACAAGATTCCTCTAAGAACAATACTCACTTTTGCTTCACATATTTGAGGAGAACACAATGGCCATCTCACAACCCGAGTGGTTCACTTACACCAACACTCATAGAGAGTGGCTACAGACTCAGCCCTAATCATTATATCTTTACCATTCTCGACTGGTACAAATCCTAGGTTACAAAGCTTCTATTTATAACATATACTCAACTAGATTTGGGCCTTTAAATCACAACTCTTTGGCTGTTACAAACAACAGAAAATTCTGCTACAAAATAGGTTTTCAATCAAATCTTCCTAAATTATCTCCATATTTAGAAAGTCAATAATCTTCAATATTCTTCTTGATTCTTCTTGATTTAGAAATCAACGCCACATAGTGTTGTACCCCAAAATTTGCCCTCTCAAGTTCTCAAGAATTTTCTCACAAGATCTCTATTTGTTCAAGACTACACAAGGTTTGATATGCTCAAGATACTTCCTCAAACATTGATGACTCAAAACTAGGGTTTGAGTTCGTATAAGGACAATTGGACCTTTGATGTTTCATATGATTTTCATGGATCATATTAGGCTCTCAAGCATCAGATCAAAGATGGATCTTCTGAATCCTCGAAAGGAGGAAGAGGAAACTGTCTAAAGGGCAAAGCAAATAAAAAAAGGTGTACATTTGCAGATAACCACGTCGAACAAAAACTATTTTCATGCAAAAAACCCTAAAATTGCACCTTTGATTAATTTCATTTATAAATTAATTCAGTTTTCCTATTTTAATTAATTACCCTTATTTAATTATTTAGGTCAAAATCTTTTCTTAATAAAATCCAAAAAAAAAAAATTCATTCCCTTTCCATTTATATCCTTGTACATCAAGTACATTTTAATTCTTGTACATTATTCAAGTTCGGTATGGTTGTAATAGATAATCAAGTTTAATTTCTTGCAATCTCCATTTACAAATTTGTACACCCCATCCCCAAGTGATGTAATACCGTAGGATATTTACTTTCCGGAATTTATCGCTTTCATATAAATGCTAGTAATTAGGGTTTGTGTGGAATGATAAAATCAATTCCTAGAAAACCCTAATTCAAGATAAACCAAGCATGAAATACAAATACTTGCACACTTTTCACCTCTAGGGTTAACTCCACTTGTTGCCTTGAGAAAATGGTCATGTTATGCATGTGAGATTCCTTAGCAAAAACAATCAAAAATACAAGATCATAGTGCCTCGATGGCACTACAAATGTTGCTTTATAAATGATCTTAGTCCCTCAAGAGAAATGGTAATATATCTCACAACATTGCTATTCATGACTATACTATGACCCACATTCGTCCCTTTACATACAAAGATAAGGCTTCTTACCTATGAATGGTAAGATATAAATATCAAAGGAAGGAAGAAATGAACAAAAGACTTTCAAGTAGGTAGAACATTCTTAGTTGCTTGCTCACAATCCATCTTCAAAAAACAAACATCTTTTCAAACACACCAAATACTTTCAAAACATGAAATATTTTCAAAAATTCCAACACTTTGTATGCATTCTTATAGAGACGATAATCATTACAAATTTTGCCTAAACGAAGGCGCTTTTCAAAAATGCTTTCAAAACCCAGCACAAACACATTACAAACCAAACAATTTCAAAAGTGATCTAGCAAGAAACTAAGAGCCCATAGATAACTATGGATGAAAAGGGTGCTAACACCTTTCCTTTTCATAACCTACCCTCCCGAACTCAAGAAAATATCTCAAAGGTTTTTCCTGTTCTTTTCACCCTTTCCTTATTGGATAAAAGAAAAGTCGGTGACGATTCTTGCTATCTGCAACAATTGTGATAAAACGCAAAACAACCAAGTCAGTTATCCCACCATATTACACATAGTATAATATAATATCCTCAAAGTATATTCTATTTTTGTGACTTAACAGAATATAACAGTCCAATTCAGCTCAGGCGCGATGTCGTATGACCCTGCATAGGACATCTTATCTGACATATTGCTCTAGATGTTGAAACATTTCAACTTAACATGTCATAACATAGAATATGACTTCTTTCTCAACCTGTTCCTGTTAGCAAGTTAACTCATCCTATCTAACATATTGCTGCTATATTTGTTTTTACAAAAGTTAATTTCAATCCTTAAAACAAAGGAACTTACAGAGGAGTTGCACAATATACTCTGTGCCTACCAGACAACATCTCACTTGTTAACCAGGGAGACTCCCTTTCCACTAGCATATGGGACCTAGGCTGTCATCCCTATCGAGATCATAGAACCATCGAGGCAGATTGAAGCTGCTCTTGACGAATAAATGAATGACGAAGCCTTGAGAGAAGAGCTCGTCCTCGTCGAGGAAGTCCGAATTGGGGCGGCCCTGCGAGAAGCCTCTCTCAAACAAATAATTGTCATACGATATGACGCCAAAGTCATACGGCGTGAATTTGAAGTCGACAACCTAGTCCTGAAGAGAAATCACAAGGAGTCTTGCAAGGGAAAGGTCTTCGTAAACTGGAAAGGCTTATACCGCGTCCATACAAAAATGAGTACCGGGGCCTACTAAGAAAATTTACACGGGGAACAACCTTCTCGACCTTGGAACACATAAAAAATTGAAGCAGTATTACAGTTGAGGCGCTAAAAATAGTCGGCGTGCTCTATCAAAATGACCAACACGACAATCTCGATCATGAGTTCATGCTCAGGTACAAGCGTCGCACTCTAAATTAAACAAAGAGGCAAGTCTACACTCTTTTAACGAGCAAATTCTTAGCCCGACATGGAAAACTCAAACGAGCTCCATCGTCACCGTACCACGACCGCAGACTGCCCAACTCGTGATGGGAAGTTCACGCTACCGAGCTCAGGCCCTAATCGAGACCTGAGTTCAGGCTCGTGCCCAGATATTACTCTAGTTATTCGACCAGTTCCCCTCACTTGCGATGCACAACGACTACCGAGCAAATTCCTCGAAAAACTCCACAAAAAAAATAAACGCCTCCGGAAGGAGAGCATACGAACATACAAACAATTAACAGTATCAAGCAGTAAACCTTGCACAAATACTTAAGTACAAATTAAAGCAAAACTGCCACTCAGGTCAAAAAATCAAAATACGACAGTTATGGCTGCAATTGTCGGAATATTACATAGGAGGAGCCCAAGGCCCCCATTAAAAAAACATATAAGTGGCCACGAGGACTACAATTGTTTGAAACTTACATTCGCCGGTCAAAAGCCCCAAAACAAATTACATAGAGAAAGGCACACAGGACGCAATAGAAGAGAACAACAACAAACTAGTCAATTATCGAGCTGGGTTGGTTCCTCACGCACACAATTCCCCCAAGGAGACTCTTCATCCTCTACAAATTAATGGATTCAGGAACAACAATATTCCCGTCGGTCATATATTAAAGGAACCTCGTATCGGCTGTGTTCAGCTTCACACCAGGATTCGCCACTCTAAGTTGCGCGACAACATTGTTGAAGCTTCCTTCAGCATTGGCCAGACTGTCGTCCACGGCAAATTGAAGGCGAGTAACCAACTCTGCTTGGGTCTTCCGACCCTTAGCCTCATCTGGTTCATCCTCGGAAGAAGCCACCTCTGTCATCATAGCTGCAAACGTGTCCTCAATTGTTTTATTTTCTAACACAAGAGTCTTATGCTCCTCAGTCAACTTAGCCATGCTCTCCGACAACCCTTTGTTGAAATATTTTTCCTTATTGAACTTCTCCTCAAGAACAACTTCCTTAGCCTGAGTCTTCTTCAACTCAACCTCTTGGGAGGAACCCTCCTCAGCATACATAATTTCAATCCTAGGGATCCTCATCAGAGCACCAGCATCTCGGGCCAACATCGTCTGCTTGCTCAGACGATCCATCTCTTCGAGCACACATGATATAACTCGGTGAACCTGCAGAGAGGAGCCCTCAAAGAAGGCCTTATCGTGAAAGCATGGGGGTAGTTCAAAATTTCCTTGATCCCTTATCAGATCGATAACACCCTCGATACGTGGTCTCTTGAACCTCGAGGACACCTGTTGAGGAGAAGCGTGCCCAACAGCATGGCCAATCGATGACGTCCCTGAACCAGTCTGGGGAGCCATCCCTGCATCGACTCGAGAGCCTATAGCAGACCTTTTCCCCCTCTTCACCTTGATGGAAACCTAATTGACCATACGATCTTGGTAAGCATTCATTTTTTATGCAAAATAATAAGTCAAAGTAAGCGAACAGGGATAAGAAACGTCCATGCAAACCCAATCGAAATGGGAAATAAAACGACTACCTAAATACTCTTTAGGATCCTCGTACTCGAGAAGCTCCTTAATGTTTATAAGTCCTGATTCAAACACAGGCTTCTCGTCCTTGTCCATAACACGTTTCCCCATTTTCCTATGCGTTATACTGGGGATATCCCCGCAACAAAGGCCAACAAACAGTCATAGCTAGCTTGGTCCTCAGGATTCAACTGACCCTTCTTCCAGATATAATGGCCAGTCCCATAAGCAAAATGTTTCCTCGAAAAATAGAAACTAAACATCGACACCAGCTTTAACACTCGGTTCCCCTTCTTGTTCAACACAGGACCCCCGACATCGTCGATCAGCGGGACGCTCCTAAAAAATTCAACAATTCCCTCTTTAACATGGGCTGGATCAACATATACCTATCATTGAAATGTCGGATATACTCAAGATAGACCTTCAATAGCTTCTAGTTTTCTTGCTTCAGGGAAACCCATCCGAGCTGGTTACCAATAGTTCCCCATTGAATATGGAAACAGTATAAGAACAAAGGAACGGTGGCTCTTACCTGCAAATAATCACACACTATCTCGAAATCCCGCAGGAAGGCAATCGATTTGGGATAAAGCTGGGAGTGAGCTAGACAAAGATGCCGAAAAATGGCCACATGGAGATCAGTGAATGGGAGTCGAAGACCCAACTCTCGGAAGAGAATCTCCTACATATGGAGGTGGTTTGAGTCTAACTTCGAGCATATGCGATGATCCTTCCTCAAGACGTAAATCACCCATTCTTCCTTGACACCCTCCGACTCCATCCCCGAAGCCACCAACGTGAACACTTTGTCTGGGTACTCGACAAAGTGAGAGGCAATCTCTAGAGGACCCTACGCGACCCAGTCCCTAGACTTGCCATCAATACACATTTATGATAGCACATGGCTCGATGCAAGCGCAACACGCTAATCCTTCAAGATCCACTTAACTGTTCTTCTCCCTACGAGACAAACACACCAAGCATTGCTCAAACTCCTTGTACAAAGTCGTCCGTGAAACGTCCCCCTTTTACGGGCATGTCTTAAGTAGTCACTCCTCTTCTCGAAAGCAACAACTTGGGGGATCCTGTTCTGGACTGGCCCAGTGACTAAGATTGGCCCAATCCGCTTCTATCTCAACACGGCCCAAACAACTCTGGCCCACTAACTCTGATTCTCGATCGAGCATACTTGGTTGACCGTGTCTTCCTGCATTACCATCCAGTTCCAGATTTGCTCTCTATTCGTCGAGCAGACAACCAGGAAGGCGCTTACAATACGTCTGCCCATCATCTCACCCTTGCTCGAAGAAATGACTAGTTACGGGCATGAATGCCAATTTTGACCAAGTCCTGACACTTACCAATTTTTGAGGAACCTAATATCTAGGCCCAAAAATAGGAACCAACACACTATGGGCATTATATAATCCCTCACACTTGTGAGGACCAGGTATCCAATATTCATACTAAAATCCCTAATCTCTTCCTTGTATCTCTTTTTACTCTTCCTCACTAGATCGTCGAAGTGCTTTGCAGGTACACTCCCTTCTCTCCTCATATCTTCAACCAAGTAGACGTCATAATCGAGATCCACTTTCAGATTCTGAACAACAATTAAGATCTAATGTAAACTCCATTTTCATATCTGAAAAGCTTACAACCCAGAAAAATAAGATTTTTAACTGAGTTATTATTTTCCATATTATACCTCTTCAAAATCTCTAAAGCATATTTCTTTTGAAAATCCCATCAGACCTCAGTATAATTTTTCTATGCCTAGACAAAAAATATCGTTTTCCATAAATCAGTCGTGTCAAATTTCCTTAACATAGAGCTTTTAAATTCATTAAACATCAATTCACATTTTGCAAGTAAATATCAAATCATCAACATATAAAATATAAACTAACAATGAGACTCCTACATCAATTAGAAGATAAAGATCAAGAAACTTAGTCAAGAAGAAAATAGTACAATGATAATACTATTCAAAGAAGTTATTTTCTCACTGAGGTACGCTATCTACTGCAAGTAGCAAGTATAAGAAAGTGATGTTTTGTACTGTTCCAAACCTATCTTGAATATATCCGTTGAGAATCAACCTTTGGAAGGAGGAAAGACTTCTCTATCCTTACAACGACTCTTTTACGCTGAACATGGTGCAACTAACCAAATAAGATGAAGAAGAAGAATTCTACAAGATGTTATTCAAACTACCAATCATATACATCTTGGCAGAATCATGAAAAAGCAAGGAGTTATTGCTCATATCTTGCTTAATGAAGAAAGAAGATGAAGAAGAAGAATTCTACAAGATGTAATTGAAACTACCAATCATATATATTTGGCAGAATTATGAAGAAGCAAGGAGTTGTTACTCATAGCTTGCTCCACAATAAAGATGAAGACAAGAAGACTACAAGATGCTGCACTTAATTAGATTATATTCATCTTTGTGGAAATATGTAAGACACGAGAGTTATTGCTCAGGTTGTGTTATTTCTTAAGATATTCATGTAAATTATTTATAAAAAAGAGATGTTGCTCAAAATTGTGTTAAACAATATGTACTTAAATTAGGAGTATTCCTCTTTATAAGAAACATTCATGTAATCTCCAGAAAAATAATTTTGTTTAGAATTGGTTGGTTCCTCAAGTGATCGAGTGAAGATCAGAAGACTTGAGAAGAGGTTGGTTGCTGTCATCGTAGATGAAATCCTATTCTAAGGGACCAGATTGGGCAGAAACCTTATGAAGTCAATGATAGGTATATCTATAAGAGGACCAGGAAGGTCAGAATTCTTAAGAGATCACTGGTTGAGGGTCATTGTGAGAAATCCCTCATAGAAAGATCAAATTGATCATATTTCTGACAAGGTCAATGATCGTTACATCTCGTGGAGATCACTGAATGTATCATTGTGTTGTTCCTTGAGTGACTAGTGTTAGTCCGAAGACTCAAGATGACAATGGTTGTAGGTCATTGTGAAATCTTGTTAAGAAAGACCGAGTAGGTCAGCTTTCTTAAGTGGTCAATGGTTTCTGATCATTGGTTGATTGTTAGTCACTGTCATGTAGCCCATGCATCTGTAATCAGTTTTGTTATAGTGGATTAAGGCCTTGTTGAAGGAAAAATCACCAGAGAAGTGTGGACAGGAGTAACCTAGTTAACGATGAACCTGGATAACTGAATGTGTCATTTTTATTTATACCATTCTATATTATTTCATAGTTCAATCAAATAGTTTCTAAAGGGGATGTTTTCTAAAAAATAAATTCAAATCCATCTTTCTTGTGTTTTCTCTACCTTCATTTGGTATCAGAGTCGGGTTCTGTTATTGATTTTTGAATCAAACACATAACCGTGAGAGAGATCCAGCAAGAGAAAAACTATGAATGCTATAGATTAAAATGAAAGAAAGTGAGATCCTTTCAAACGTTCAGGTTCATCAGAAAAGGCATGTTCTGAAGTTTGATGAGCATTTTTTTGAAGAAATCATCAGAGGTGTGTAGAAGAAATAAAGATCTTGCATATGCAAAATTTATAGACAGATCAACCCCAGAAGAAGAAGTTGTTAACTCTTAGAAGCATACAACTGTGTATCAGAATCAGATCACGATATTTTGTTGACAGAATCAAGAAGAGCGCTCTCTAAGATAAAAACATCATAAACAACAAAAATCACAGCAGAAGGATATTCTTCAGAAATATTCAAATTTGTTCCAAAAAGGAGTTTCGTCAGAAGATAAAAAGCCTGTTATCAGAACAAGATCCATTCTCCAGAAAAATGAAGAAATAACAGTTGTCACAAATCACTCAAAGGAAAATTCAAGAGATGCACAAAGATCATAAACAAGTACAACAATGCATGAAAAATCTTCTAAACCGGTCAGAGCTTTCTAACTCTATCTACTCATTTTTTAAATCTCTTTATTATAAAATTTGAGTATATATATTTTTAAAAATGTGTGGCTATAATTTACTATGACATTTGTTAAAGCAATCATAAATGCACCATTTGATTGACATATTGATAGATGTGACTTTCTTGAGATTAGGTTAAAAATCATCATTATTCTCTAAATCGATACGTTTCCTTTAAATTAGAAATCTTTTCATTAGTTTTGTTTTCTTAAAATCATTCACCATCACTACATTTCTGTAGCGGTAGAAATATTGAGACTAAGCCATTGGATTGACTTGACTCGCACAGATCAAATAAAAAATCTCCACCATGCTTTATTATTTCCAAAGGAATGGGAAAAGAGCGAATAACCCAAAAAATAGAGGGAGAGAATCTAGGTACCGGGGTTGGTTATGAAAAGGGAAGGTATTAGCACCCTAAACATCTACGGTACTCTGCAGGAACCTCTTTGAAAATTTGTGTATTTGGCTATAACTATTGTATACAAAAATAGATGGTGGAGATGAGAAAAGATATATTTTTTACAATTTTGCACCCACCGCGGTTGTGAACCTTTAGTTCCTAAGTACCACCTTCCGTATAATAGGGGATCAGGGTACTCGTAGTTCACCTTTAAAAATTTTAAAACACAAGTGTGTTGGTTAAATTTTAAGAGACGAGACATCATCGTCATATCCAAATGGAAGAACATACTTACTACCCACGATTATGAGAAAGGAGAATTTGTGTCATCTCAAAGTGGAGGACATAACTTGGATTTCAAAATCAACAAAGCCTCACTCAACACCCAAGTGGAAAATATCTCACTTCACTATATATCATAGAAGTATAGTAGTTCACATCACTACAAAGGTCGAGAAGAGCCTAATCTTTTGAGAAAAGTTTTAAAGTAAAATGCCAAAGTGGCAAAATGGTTTGAATGAGATTGATTGACTTTTAGTCTTCTCACAAAAATGTCAAAGTATGATTAAGTTGATTAAAGTTTGTTTAAGGAAATATCTTTGAAAAGGGTATGCACCTAGGTCCAAGTTCATTATGAAAGCGGTTCCAGTTAGAAAACCAGAAGATTTTTTTTGAAAAGGAGGGAGAAGATTTTTGAAATTAAAGAAGATGGAAGGAGATGAAGGGACTACCATAAAGCATAAGGTAAAAGCTAGGGAAAAGAACAATCTAACCAACAAGAAGCCAACACTTGACACAATGAGTCAATGTAGAATTCCCATCTTTTCGATTGAAACCAAACAAGAAAAGATATTAAACCTCTTAAGAATACCAAACTTCAGATGCATTAAGTCTTCAAAATAAATTGGGTAGAGTAACAGCTATATACAGAGAAATTCCTATCATAGACAAAACATATACTCATAATAACCTGCATACAAAGAAAATCAACCCAATGTCTTGGGGTAAACCCCAAGAACTTTAGAAAAAATAACAATAGAAGTCACAAGGTCTCAAGGGTAGTCAAGGCTTCTAATCCTAAGTCCAAGAGGTCCATAACTCCATAATGTCAAGGATAGTAACCAAATAGTACAAGTAACCTTATAGTTTTTGTTGTTCAAGTTGGTTATTAAGTATCTTCAAAAAGAAAATAAAAAGCTCAAGTGAGCAAAACAAAATGACATTAAGATAAATGCTCAAGTGAGCAAAGATGAAAATAACATGATATGTAAATGCTAAAGTAAATAGAGCATAAAAATAAAGACATAAGATAAAGGCCATAAGTAAAATAGATACATAATAAAAGTCAATTGTTAATGAGTTAGGAATTAGAGGTTAGTTGAATTATCATCTTGAAACTTGCATTTGAAAACTCATTAGAAGATTGATAAAATTAAAGCTTCTCAACAACAAGTTTCATTTGCTTTTTGTCAAGTATATCATTCATTTCAAATTCTCGAGGTGACAACATATGATCAACGATGTTTAAATGATTCGCTTAAACCAAAATTTATGATGGTTCATTAGAGGATCGATAAGACCAAAGTCTCCTAACAATGAACCTCAAGGTTATTGGCTCAAAGGTTTCAAATTAAACATACTTGGGCTTGCAAACATAGGTTTGGGCCACGAATGATCATTTCTCGAATCGAGACAAAATTTAGCGCTATGTTGAGCAATCGTAAGTGGACTTATATAGAAGTCACACCTATTTTGAGGTCGGTCAATAACAATCTATGTACCTTATGTTTAGAGAAATGATATATATAGATCATTCTGCAACAACATGTAGTACAAGTGAGAAGGGGATAATATGAATATGGAGGGGATAAGAATTGAATTCCACATTTGAACCAAAGAAATTAATCAAGCTATCATTAAAATCATTCATCCATTTTGGTGGAGTTAAACTCTACACCCAAGATCCAATGATGTTAATGAAGCTCATGATTAAAATCCCATAGTTCAAGATCAAACAGAATATATATAAAAATAATATTCCATTTAATAAACAAAATAAAATGAGAAAATTATTTTTAAATTGCTTAAAAAAAGAAATAAAAGGCAAGATAGAAAACTATATTCAGAACATCAAAGAAAAATTTAAAGAAACCATAGAAAAGTCAGAAGTGATCTCAAATGTTTTTACAAATTTTTTGGTAATTTTTTAAAACAGAAAAGTATTTTTTTTAATTATTTAAAATCAACAAGTAAGTGAAAAAGATCAAAAATAGTAAAAATCAAAATGAAATTCTAGAAAAAATCTCCGAAAGTCAGAAATAAAGAAAATTATCTTGATGAATTTTTCAGAATTTAAAAATACCAAAAAGTATTTTTAAACAATTAAAAAAACAAGTCAAAACAAGGAAAAATCATAAAAAATATCAAATTTGAAAATATAATCATGAAAAAATAAAAAACAGAAATAGAATATTTCAAAATATTTTTGTGAAAACTTTCATAATTTTTTGGTCAGAACTGAATTTTCTATGATTTTTTGAAGTTTAAAATATTTAAATATAAAAAATCAGAAAATGGAAACAAAGTCAAAAAATATGGACCATTGGATAAGAGTCAAAACGCGCCAGTAAATAGATCCAAAGAATCAGGCACATTGTGCATATCATGGTCAGCTTTGAAAATTACACTGAATCATTTTTTAGTCATTAAAAACAACTAAAAATCTGGCGCGTTAGATGGAGTCTGACTAATGGAAGTAATCAGATACAAGGGCTCTCAAAATGCGCATATGATAAAGAAAATACACTAGATAGAATTAAAAAAAATTACATGTCACGCCATCATTGGTTGAAGCACGACACATAGGTCGACTTCAACCTCCGGACGCCCTAGATTGGAGTTCCTCAAACGGTAAAATTAGCTAACCATACCGGTACCATTAGATTCGTCTCTTCAAGACGATTCTAATGGTACCCTAGCGCCAAATTTATATATACTGAGCAAGGCTTGATTTGAAAAAAAGCATAAATAATAGCGAGCACAGAGTTCTGGAATATCTCACTCAAATCTCAATGAAATCTTAAATTGTAAGAAGCATGAGAATCAGAAGGATGAGGAGAGTAGATTAGTCTTTTATTTGGATTTATTTGACTAAGAAATCTACCTGAATGAAGTAGCAGAAAGTTTCTCTGAAACTGGACTTCTGTAGCTCAAAATAGGTCACGATTCTTGAAGGTAAGAGTATGGTTAACTTCAGATAAGTTCAATGGAGCTAACTGAATGGAGCTTTTGGTATTTTGGAGGGTGAAAATGAGAAAATGAATTCAATCCTTAAGAGTTCAAATGAGATCATGGCAGAGGTCAATTGGCTATCAAGAGCTTGTGGAAATAGGTGGAATGTACATCTTATTTATAGGAGAGGATGAGGTAATGCTTAAACATTAGAATAGTAGAGTAATTGAGTGAATTCGTGTGAATTTGAGACATGAGCAATGTGTGACTTGCTTAGCATCAAATCTCAGCCAAAACATGTGTTTCATGATGCTAAGTGCTTTTTGAAATTTTCTAAACATGATTATAAGCAAAAACACGTGAAAAATTTGTGTTTAGAAGGAAAAATATGGATTTCAAATTTTGACTTGGAAGGAAAATTCAATTTCAAGTAGCTGACTTTGAACTCATGGTGTACACGATTTAGGGAACCTTAGGACCCGATTCTTGATGCATTGGAAAGATGAGGTAACATTATTCATAATGTGCCAAGAAAGGGATCATTTGGATGCTTGAGCTAGAAGTTGTGCTTGGTCAAAATCAGAAGAAAAAAAAAGGTGCTGACTTTTATACTTAGAAAAAATGATAAGTTTTTCTTCAATAATGACCCAAAATATTTTGACTCCAAACAAGTTCTTATTCAAAAATTTTGCTTTGATCAACGATGATAGCTTGAAGTGGATTCCTTAAAGAGTATTGTGAAACTTGTATCACTAAAAAATTCCAAATATTGGACAAGTTATGATCCTTTGAATTTGATTAAAATCCATAAGGTGACATATAATATTTTGAGCTTTTAAGGCATCTTCTAACCATTTTCAAGTTTTGCACATAAAAGAAGAGTTAAAGTTCACACTATTAACATCATTATGAAAAAATAATGGGATCAAGGAGATAAAAACTGATCAAGTTATGACTTTTTGAAGTCACACAAGGGAATTTGATGGCCTATCTAGAGGACTGATAATATTTCTTAATCATTAGTGATCTTTCACACAAAATTTGCTTGAAACTTTTGAAGTGATTTGCTGATAACCCTTTAAGGAGAAGCATGTCTTTGGAATCACCCAAAAATCTCAATAGATGGACAAAATATAGCCCTTAGAAGTCCAAAACCATAACTCATAGAGCATCAAAATGGCTTGGGAACCCCTTTCAATTTTGACAATCTTTCTTGTACAAATACTTTTTCTATGTGAAGAGATTTTGTTGGGGATGATAATAAGACCCTATAGTAACAATAACGACTTCCAAATGTTGAGAACTTAGGGAGTTATGCACTTGTGACCAAAGAATCAAGAACTTGTCCAATTAGGTCAAACTTATTTGATCAAATCTTGCATCTTTTGAATTTCTTTGGCTATTGAAGCCTGGTGAATCATAGTAGACCTTGTCATGAAATTCTTTAAAGCACCCTAAATGATTAAGTTTAAATTTCAATGAAGCTTTGTTGAAGAAGGTATGGAAATAAATTCATGAACCTATGAATCAACCTGATGAAGTATGTTGTGCCCTCACCTATAGTATCATGATTTAGAGAAAACATTCATTGTATTTGTTAGTTAAAAGTTAATCAACACAAGACAAATATGACCATAATATAAAAATTAAAGTGCTTGATGGTCCCTCATGAGAAAACCTAAAGACATGGAGAAGAACCGAACCCTAGTGTGATCTTGATATGATTGGGTTGATATGAAATGATAGAGGAATCTTAGGGGGAAAATTGGGGTATAACAGCTCCCCTTATTTAAGTGTCTTCTATCCGGAGATACGAAGCTTAAAAGCTTCGTGTCGACGCGATTGAAGATACTTAAATATAAAACAAGCCATATTTTTGGCCCTAAGACGCCATGCAATGCTTATGATTATTCATGCAAACAAACAAATCCAAAGGTGACAAAGGACACAACTGGGGAAGCAGAAAATAAAGTAAAGGATCAAGAGAAAGTCTGACCAGGGGAATAAATCACTGGTGAATAAAAGAATCGACTCTATTGGGGTATAGCCCAAGGAGGAGATAAAGTATCATCAATTCAAATATTGAGGAAAAAGTAATGGATGACAAAGATCGACATATAACTGCGAACTACCCACTCACAGAGAAAATAGAAAAAAAGTAATGTTGACTCATAGGGAAAAGAAATGGTAAGATAATACCATTAAAAACCAATATTAGAGTAGGTAACAAATGATTAGCATCAATACTTATGACTGGAAAAAATGAAGTCTTTAGAGAAAAGTGAATCTCAACGACGAACTATGTCCCATAATTACGAGACTACCATTCATCGGAGTAACAAATCTCAACAACAAACTATCTCCCATAATGACAAGACTACCAATCATCGGAATAACAAATATAAACAATGAACTATCTCCCATAATGACGAGACTACCATTCATCGGAGTAACAAATCTCAACAACAAACTATCTCCCATAATGACGAGACTACCATTCATCAGAGTAACAAATCTGAATAACGAAGCATCTCCCATAATGTCGAGACTACCATTCATTGGAGTAACAAATCTTAATGATGAACTATCTCCCATAATGACGAGGCTACCATTCATCAGAGAAATAAATCTCAACAACAAACTATCTCCCATAATAACAAGACTACCATTCATCGGAGTATCAAATCTCAACAACGAACTATCTCCCATAATGACGATACTACCATTCATCAGAGTAACAAATCTCAACAACGAACTATCTCCCATAATTACGATACTACCATTCATTGGAGTAACAAATATCAACAATGAACTCTCTCCCTTAATGACGAGACTACCATTCATCGGAGTAACAAATATCAACAACGAATTGTCTCCCATAATGAAGAGACTACCACTCATCAGGGTAACAAATATCAACAATGAACTATCTCCCATAATGACGAGACTACCATTCACCAGAGTAACAAATCTAAACAACGAACTATCTCCCATAATGACGAGACTACCATTCATTCGATTAACAAATATCAACAACAAATTATCTCCCATAATGATGAGACTACCATTCATCGGAGTAACAATTCTTCTCTGGCATTAACAGACTTACTAGGGAAGAACAAGTTGCTTAAATAAAGAGACCGTCACTTCCTGTTATGATAAGGAAATGCAATAATGCTGTTGGGAAATGAATTGTGGCTTCTCTGGGGAAATGCCAATATAGTCCTGCTGAGGAGATAAAGTCTTCTCGTTCCAAATAAATGCACATTCCCAAACTCGGGCTTAAAGCTTGCGGAAATCATAATAATAACGTTATCAGGAACCACAGATTCAAACCAGAAATAAATCACAGTGAAACAGTCAACCAAGACAACACCTGACGAGAAATAAACTCAAAAGGAGACTATGTTCCATCCAGATAATGAGCTGCATAAGAAGGCTAAAGCATAACTCTTCCACGAGGGATAACTCAGCGGAAAAATTGAGAGAATATACACTTTCTTCTTAAGGTTGACACTCTATTGGAGAGAGGGTATCATAACTCTGCAAAATAGGGAAATATGCCAACAAAAACATCAATAAATGCAAATGAGCAATGAACTTTATTCCAGCTATGCATGATGTATGTATGAATGTATGAATGTTATCATGTATATGTTGACAAAACACACATACAACACTAAGAATAACTTATACAAAACTAGCTTAGGTAAAGTCAACACTCAACTAAACCACATCTAGGATGAAAATTTCATAAGAAAGTAAGCACCAACTGAGGAAACAAATTCCTATTTCACGGCTTAACTCCATTGGGAAGAAACATAATCCGAAAATAATCAAATCATAACAATAAATCAGTACAGATACATGGATATAACATCCTCCTTCAGGCTTCACTAGGAAATATCACACAAACTTGAATAAGGAAAACAATATCTCATCTTCTAGACTTCCACTGGAGATTATAATACTGACTTCACTAGGGAAGATGAAAATCAAATCGTCGAGACATCAACTGGGGATCTTGTGCTGACTTCATCGGGGAGTTCTACACCACATCATCTAGTGGAGCCCAAAATACATTCTTCAATATCAAGAGTGATGATTACAGAAAATTCTCTGGGGAGAAATTATGAAACCACACGGGGATAATAACTTACAGAGAGAAGCATTATCTCGACTTTACTTGGGGATCTAGGAAGTTTAAAAAAATACCAATAAGTAAAACATATGGGAATTTTAAATCAAACTCAGCATTTGGTCAGAGAAGAAAACCCAAAAAGTCGACAGTCGTTCCAACACTTCTTAGAAATGATATTGTCTTTGTCTAGTTTCCTAGGAAACAAACAACAACAACAATGCCATCACTGCAAAGAGCGATGCTTTATAAATGATTCTTCCTAGATACACAAAAGGATAAGGAACTTTCTTCATATGAGCAAAGACCTCACTGGGGAATCTGGGATAGATGTTTCAAACCATGCAAACCCGAAACCAAAATAATCAACTTGGAGAAAAATCTGACCCAAGATTTGACTGGGTAAAATGGGGTTATAAACCCAACACCGCTCCATACATCAATTGGTACAAATTCCAACTATTTGAGAAACACAAGAAGATCGTATGCATATCAACAAGAGTGACATGGGAGAACTTTCTTGGGGAATATATATTTTCAAAACTTCAAAGTTCGTCCATCCTTGGATTCACTATTTTTGTTTTACTTGAATCACAAAATCTAAAGTAAAAAGTAATTTGTAAATTCTTTTCGAAAACATTTTTATTGTTAAATCTCTTTGTTTTAAAAATTACTATCAATAATAAATGGAAGCTTTGCAAACGGAATAAGATAATAACTACAAGGAATTGGATAAAAGCTCTAACTTTATTGATAGAATGGTAGTCTGCAAATGGCGAGACTCCATGGATGATTACAAAGTTTGGAAAATGGTAATATAATGGGAAAGATACATTGAAATACAATGACCACTATTCTACCTAACAACTTTGAATTCCTGAACAACGACCTTAGTTGAAGTGTGGTGAGAATCCAAGAAGATTGTTTCTTTAATGATCAAGTCTTGTCTGACACAGTTACTCGCCAAGAAATCCCTAACTTTTGCCTCAGTTGCCCTTGCGGGTTTTCAACCTAGCGGGAAAATTTATCCTGTTTGTGTCTCTTATTTTTTCCTAGACCGCCCTTTCGGGTTTTCAGCCTACCGAGACGCTCCTTTTTGCCTAAACCTCCCTTTCAGGTTTTCGACTTAGCAAGTTTTTCTTTTATTTCTTTAGGAGAAGTATTTCCTGTCTGTGTCAGCATTCATAGGACGTGGGAACTCCTCGCCATCCAGAGTTTCAAGAATTAGTGCACCACTAGAGAAGGCTTTCTTGACAACATATGGGCCTTCAAAATTAGGAGTTCACTTGCCCCTAGAATCAGTGTTAAAAGACATGATTTTTCTCAGCACGGGGTCGCCTTCTCTGAATTCACGAGGCTTGACCTTCTTATCAAAAGCTTTCTTCATTTTCTTCTGGTATAGTTGACCATGGCACAAGGCCGTCATTCTCTTTTCTTCAATCAAATTCAATTGGTCAAACCTGTTTTGGACTCATTCAGCCTCTGACAATTTGGTTTCCATTATCACACGTAAAGAGGGAATCTCAACCTCAATTGGGAGTACTGCTTTCACACCATACACAAGAGAGAATGGAGTTCCCCCTGTTGAAGTGCAGACAGATGTACGATACCCATGGAAAGCAAAAGGGATTATCTCATGCCATTCTTTATAGGTAACAACCATTTTCTGGATGATCTTCTTGATGTTTTTATTAGCAGCTTCAACAGCGTCATTCATCTTTGGCCTGTAAGGAGATGAATTGTGATGGACAATCTTGAACTCTTCACAAAGTTATGTCATCATCTTGTTATTCAGATTTGAGCCATTGTTAGTGATAATCATGCTTGACACACCATACAGACATATAAGATTGTTCTTGATAAAGCGTACTACCACCTGCTTAGTGACATTAGCATATAAAGCTGCTTCCACCCATTTGGTGAAGCAGTCTATTTCCACCAAGATGAAACGATGTCCATTCGATGCTTTGGGTTCAATGATTCCAATCATTTCAATACCCCACATAGAAAAAGGCCAAGGGGAAGAAATAACATTGAGAAGTGCCGAAGGCACATGAATTTTGTCAGCATAAATCTTGCATTTATGGCACTTCTTCGCAAATTTGTAACAGTCAGATTCCATTTTCAGCCAATAGTAACATGCCCTAAGCATCTTCTTTTCCATTGAATGTTCATTGGCATGGGTACCAAAGGAACGTTCATGGACCTTATGCATCAACATGTCTTCTTTGTATCTATCCACGCATTTGAGCAAGACTGTGATACGGTGGGAGAACTGACTTAGGTTTTGCGTTTTGTATTCGCAAATGTTTCGGTTTAGAAAGAGTCGCCACCGACTTTTTATTTTATCCTAAGGAAAGGTTAAAAAGCACAGGAAAAACCTTTGAGATGTTTTCTTGGGTTCGGGGAGTAGATTATAGAAAGGGAAGGTATTAGCACCCTTTCTATCCATGGTTATCCATGGGCTCTTAGTTACTTGCTTAGATCACTTGCCTTTGCTTTTCAATTGTTTGAAATGGTGCTTTGTGTGTGTGGTTTTGAAAAAGATGCGTTGTCTAGGCAACCATTGTAACAATTCTTTACTCGAATATTTTACAAAGGTGTTTCAATGTTTTTGAAAGTTGTTTTGAAAGTTGTGTTGTGGAGTGTGTTTTGAAAGTAGGAAAGTGTGTTTTGCAAGTTTGATCAAGTAATAAGAGTTGTCTACCCCTAATTTTACTCAAAGATCTTTACTATGTTTTAACCCTTTTAACAGTATTGTTCCACCATTGTATTTGGTGGACAATCTTGTGTTAGGATGTTAACGGGACGGGCGTGGGTCATCGTTTGGACCATGAATGAAATAGTGCCAAGTGTCTTTGGCAATTTTTCTCTTTAAGGGACTTGATCATTTTTTAGGCAACTTGAGAAAGCGTCATCGAAGGACTATGATCATTTGATTTGTTTTTGTTTTGCCAAAGACATTCAACATGCAACATGGCCCATTTTTGAATGCAACAAGTGGAGTAACCCTAGGGGTGCAAGTGTGCATTGTGTTGTCCATTTTCATGCTTTTTTTTGTCTTTGTATTAGTCAAGCTATTTGTTATTTGATTTGCATACAAACCCTAGGTCTATCATGGCATAATTTGAAAGCTTTTAAATGCGGAAATTTAAAGTCCTAAATTATTACAACATGATTATGGGGATGGGGGTACAAATGTTTGAATGGGGGGATATTTGACAAGAAATTAAATCTAAACTATTACATCCATATCGAATATACAAATATTTAATTGTACAATATTGGAATAAATATAATGAATATGCAAAATGTATTATGCACAAAAAGAATTTTTTATGTATGTGAAAATGTTTTTCAATATGAAATATAAACAAAAATAAAAAGGTCAATTTTTGGATGTTTTTATGGTTTAGGGCAAAACCCTAGTTTTCAAATAAATAGTATTTATTTATTAATTATATACAATATTTATATATTTATTTATACAAAAATAAAAAAAGAAGTATATTGTAAAAAAAGTATTTTTTAGTGTCAAATATTAATAAAATAAAAATGTGTTATTTTCATATTTTTTATCCTAAGTATTCTAATAAAATATACAAATATTTGTATTATATATTAAATATACTAAATATATACAAAAATAAAATATTAATTATTTACAAAAATGTGCATTTTTAGAAAATGTTTTCAAAATGTAAACAATAAATAATAACTAAAAAAAAAAAATTTTGTATTATTTTCTAGGGTTTTAAATAAAAAGTATATATATTTATTTACATACATATATTTAAATAAAACAAATAAATGCAAAAAAGGGTGGAAAAATATTTTTGATATTTTTTTATATTTGAGTAAAAAATAATAAGTCAGAATCAAAAAGAAAAAATCAAAAATGAATAATATATCACACAATGGGCCAGGGGGTTGTAAGTTGGAAAAGGGGGTGCAAAAAGTAGGACTGACTCAGGCCCAGCCCAAGCCAGTCATCTTCAACCTCCAGCA
Organism: Vicia faba; assembly: GCA_948472305.1. Taxonomy (NCBI): domain Eukaryota; kingdom Viridiplantae; phylum Streptophyta; class Magnoliopsida; order Fabales; family Fabaceae; genus Vicia; species Vicia faba. The sequence goes on from OX451738.1 coordinate 1,527,005,854, forward strand.
TTGTTTGAACATCAAAAATGTGCGCTTCTTGTACAACAGCTAACTCCTGATTCCTTGACTTTCATGCAAAACTCATAACACCAATATGATAGAGCATCAAGAGACGAATCCAGACATATAAAACACCTGACCTAACTCTAAGAAACGAAGGAGAATTTCTTCATCCCCAATTTCTGACCTAATTTTTTTCAATGTTCATGACCAAAATTCTCACAGCACGCATAAAATAAATGAAAAGTAAATACATGGATGACTTCAGGGCTATGAGTAGAACATGTTTTCTTCACAAACCTAAGCTTAATCATGCGTGGATAGAGAGATAGAAGTTCATGTTTTTACCTATTTCAGCTTGACTTGAACAGAACAATGTAGCAATATCCAATGGATTTCGAGCTTTTGTACAGCTTGCCTGAAGTCCAAGGATGCTTCTCCAACTCCTAGCTTGCTTTAAAATCAACTGAATCGTGCTATGGAAGTCAACCTGCACAGCTTGAAAATAAAAATGGCAAACGTGGTTATGGGTGTTACAGCTTGAGTTCAATGCTTGGGATAGCTTCAGTGAATGATATGGAACATGTTTGAACTCTTTTTGGCCAAAGTGCACGAGTGGAATGGATTGTGGAAGTCAAACTGCAACAGATGCCCTGTTTCTGCAGCAATAGGGTGTTTTTGTGAATGAGGAGGTTTGGGAGGTGGTTCAGTCGTGCTTTAGGCTTGCTTGGATGTATGAAAGATGTTTGCAAAGTTTGTGTTTGGCTGTGTTGACAGGAATGAGAGATTGAGAGTTTTTGCAAGCTTTCTTCTTTTTGAAGTAAGAAGGTTCAAGTTGGGTTATAGGCCTGTACAAGTCTCTCAAGCATGCTGCAGCACTCTCTCTTCATCAGTGGGGTTTGTCTACAAACTTGTGCCTCAAAGATCTGGCTTGTACCTCTTGGATATGGTATTTGACATAAAGTGCATCTTTTCCAAAATGGCAAATTTACTTTTTCCATTTAAAGATTAATTCTTTGTATAATGACTAAATGCATAAAACAATGCTTGAACACAAAGGTTAGGCATTTAATTATTGAGTGTGAAGAGGTTTAGAGGCCTGCAAACTATCACAAACCCTGCTGACTTGAAAATGCCAATGTTATGAACAAGCTTTGGCCATGAACAAAAGTGAATTTTTCCCAACTTTGCAAATTCGATTCTCCTTAACCACAAGGGTGTTTGATGAGTTCTTGGACAATTTGGAAAGCTTGGAATGTGTACTACAATCCATCTTTGTAATGAAAATTGAAACTCCAAGTGAAAGCATGTGAAAAATGGCCAAGAAGTTGGACAAAAATCCTGCCTAGAATAGGTCAAAATTTTTCTAAGTTAAAAATGTTTTGCACCCTTGTTCCAAAAATCATAACTTGAGCTACAAGCTTCTTTTGAGGAAACTTTGTGAATAAAAGTTGTAGATTTTGTAATGGACTACAACTTTCATGTTTCAAGTTTTGTTTTAATCCATTTGCATCTTGGTGAAAAAATGGGACAAAGTTAGGAAAAAATAAGGAAATTTCATAACTTAGAAAATTTCTAAGTTATGAAATTTCTTCATTTTAAACCCTAATTTGCAATTTTGGGTTTCTTGATGAACAAGTTTCATAATTTGACATGTCTTGATGAAAAATGAATCTTGACACTTGATTTTGACCAAAAAGTCAAAGTTTGACTTTTCAGTATACAGTCAAATTTTGATCAGTTGACTGGAAAATTCATCTGTCAATCCTGTGCATTTGAGACCTTTTGAACTTGTTGAATGGATCAAGACAATGCCATTGAGTTCTTGAGTCCATATGTGAGTTTGGTTTGCCATTGGTTAGGTCAAACAGTCAAAAATTGCCTTTGTGCAGTCAAAACCCTAAAAATGACCATTTTGCCCTTTTGGTGATCTGATCAAATTTCTTGTGGAATTGTGATCCGAACTTGATCAAATGGTCCATATGAGTTCAAAATGTTGATGTGGGTCAAAAATCATGAAGTTTGACTGTCAATTGGCCACAGTTGACTTTTTCCCCAATACAGCTGATTTCTAGGTCAATTGTCCAATTGACTGGGCAAAGATTGGAGTCAAGGCTTGAAACTTGGCATGGATAAACTTGTGAGTCAAACATGAAGCATGAAAGTCACTTTGGGCATTTTAGGTCAAAACATCCCTGTGCAAATTCAAACCATAATTTGGGTCAACAGTGCAAGGAGGGGTCTTGAGCAGAGCAAACCCTAACTTGATCTTGAGTTCCAAGGGTCTTGTGGTGAGAAAATGTTGATGAAATGAGAGGGAAAATTTTGGGGTACAACAAAGACCATGTCATAATTTCTTTTGTACAACACATCTTCATTAAGGAAAAATCTACATGCCAACCTTCTCAATGTCTTTCTATCTTTGTTCGACGCACCAACCGGGTATTCTTGAGTCTGTAGAAAATGCTTGATATCATAATACCAAGGTTTTTAGTCTGACGTTCCCTCTACTACAAACACATGAGCTGGCCTATCCAGACTTCGAACTATGATACAAGGCACATTGTTCCAAGTATTTACTTGGTACATAGAAGCCAAAGTGGCTAAAGCATCTGCCATTTTATTATCATCTCTGGGAATATGATGGAATTCAACTTTAATAAAGAAAGGTAATAATCTTCTAGCATAGTCTTTGTATGGAATCAAGTCAACGTTACTAGTATCCCATTTTCCTTTGATCTGATTTATTACCAAAGCTAAATTGCCGTATACATCTAGAATTTTGATTCTGAGATCTATAGCCTCTTCGAGACCCATGATACAAGCTTCATACTTTGCCATATTATTAGTACAATCAAATGCCAATCATGCAGTAAAAGGGATATGTGGCCCGTGAGGAGTGATAATCACGACACCAATTCCTTTCCCATAAGAATTTACGGCTCCATCAAACACCATACCCCACCGGGATTCAAGATCATTAACTTCCCTAGGAAAAGGTTTATCACAATCTTTTACTTTCAAAACCATCACATCATCATCAAGGAAATCATATTTAACAGACTGATAATCATCAAATGTTTGGTGAGCAAGATAATATACCAACACACTGCTTTTTATAGCCTTTTGAGTACGATATTCAATGTCATATTCAGACAACAGCATCTGCCAATGGGAAATTCTTCCGGTAAGAGTAGGATTTTCAAAAATATACTTAATCAGATCCATTTTGGAAATCAACCAAGTATTATGATTCAACATATATTGCCGCAACCGCCTTACCGCCCATGCCAAAACACAACATGTTTTTTCCATCATAGAATACCGCGACTCACAGTAATTAAACTTCTTACTGAGATGATAAATGGCATATTCTTTTATTCCCATTTCATCTTGTTGTCCCAAAATACAACCCATAGAATTATCTAACACAATCAGATACATAATAAATGGTCTTCCTTCAACAGGAGGGAGCAAGATATGAGGTTCAAGCAGATACTCTTTAATGCTTTCAAATGCCCTTTGGCAATCATCTGTCCACACACAACCTTGATATTTCTTTAACATTTTGAAGACCGGTTCACATGTTACAGTCATATGGGAAATAAATTTGGAAATGTAATTCAACCGTCCGAGGAAGCCTCTAACTTGCTTTTCAGTTCTTGGTGCAGACGTTTCTTGAATTGCCTTAACTTTGTCAGGATCAACTTCGATTCCTTTTTAACTGACAATGAATCCTAACAATTTTCCTGATCGAACACCAAAGGTGCATTTATTTGGATTCAAGCGGAGACAATATTTCCTCAAACGCTGAAACAATTTCAACAAATCTTCTATATGTCCTTCTTAAGTATGAGATTTGACGATTATATCATCAACATATACCTCAATTTACTTATGCATCAGATCATGGAATATGGTTGTCATAGCCCTCTGGTACGTTGCACCAACGTTCTTCCACCCGAAGGGCATCACTCTGTAATAGAATGTTCCCCATGGTGTGATAAACATTGCTTTGTCCATATCCTCAGGGGCGATTTTGATTTTATTGTATCCGGAAAATCAGTCCATAAACAAGAATACTTTGAATTTTGCTGTACTGTCAACCAATATATCAATATGTGGCAATGGAAAGTCATCTTTTGGACTAGCTTTGTTTAAATCTCTATAATCAACGCACATGCAAACTTTTCTGTCTTTCTTTGGTACTGGAAAAATATTGGAAATCCACTGAGGGTACATCGATGTCACAATAAAACCGGTATTAATCTGATTTAAAACTTCTTCTTTAATTTTCACTGCTATATTAGGGTGAGTTCTTCGCAACTTTTCCTTGATTGGCGGGCATTCTGGCTTTAGAGGGAAATGATGTTCCACAATATCAGTATCCAACTCAGGCATGTCTTGATAAGACCAAGCAAAGATATCCACAGACTCTTTTAACAATTCGATCAACCTGCGCTTCACATCAGGGTAAAGCGATGCTTCAATCTTGACTTCTTTTGGATCTTCCGCCGAACCCAAATTGATCGTCTCCAACGGCTCTTTATACGGCTGAATGTTACTCTCCTCGGGCTCAAGCAACCGTGAAACCTCTTCTAAGATTTCATCATATTCTTCTTCTTCAGCTACATACACAGGATATTCAAAGTTGGGAGAGGGTGCAGGGTCATTTTACTCAACCGGTTTTTTTAAGTAATCTGCACATATGATTTATGATTGATTTTAGAAACTGACACATATAGCAAGTGATTATGCATATTTATTTACAGTTATTATTTACTTTGAAAGGATTTTTCTGATTACCATTTTCCAAGAAAAAGTAGAGAATAAAGACATAATTTGGGAATTAAAAACAACTTTTATTAATGATTTTAAAGATTAAAACAACAGATATGCCCATACAATATCAATACTTTCACCTTGGGCAGAGTGAAATATTTTTTTAAAGGCTAATAAAAAACAAATTACTTTGAAATGTGAATGCAATAAGGAACATCAATAGTGATCCAATTTTATACTCTGACTCCATGTGTCACGTATTTCGACATCTCTTGCTCTAATTCACCTTCCAGAATAGCGTTGATCCTTGGAGTAGTTGGATGAAGATAGCCCCACTGTGAAAGATGTCTTGGTATTTACCAAAAGCAGACTTCGGCTTCACAATTTCATTATTCATGGAGAAACCCAGACCAGTTCCATTCCTATTCATAGGAGGACTGATGACCTGCCCCCACACCTTGCTAGGGCCTTTCTGCACCACCTATTGCGCATCCTTATACGAGGCTATGGAATTATCATTCTTCCTTACATTATCAATGGACAAACCTTGTTATTGAGTTCCAACATCGGCTTCGTTAGCTTCTACAATTCTAAAGGAAGAAAAGTGGGACATCAATAGAGTTTGCTCTCCATTCACGATGACCACCTTTTCTTCATGAACATATTTCAGCTACTGGTGCAAGGTTGAAGTAAAAACTCTTGCTGCTTGGATCCATGGTCGTCCCAATAAATAGTTGTAGGTGGGAACAATATCCATAACCTGGAAATTAATCTGAAATAAGTGCGGACCTATGTGAATAGGTAAACATACTTATTTGATGACATGATTTCTAGAACCATCAAAAGCTTTGACGATTATGCCATTTGGGCGCATGGGAGTTCCCTCAGACTTAAGCTTTATGAGTGTACTCCTTGGTATGACATTAGAAGCAGACCCATTGTCAATCAGCACATTGAACAAAGAGTCATTCTTACAATTCATTGAGATATGAAAAGCCAGGTTGTGGTTCCTTCTTTCATCGGGAAATTCGTCATCACATAAACTCAGGTTATTATAAGATGTAATATTCCCCACAACACTGCTGAACTGGTCCAAAGACATATCACTTTCCATAAAAGCTTGATCCAACACACTCATTAGATATTCCCGATAGGCATAAGAGTTCATTAGCAAGGCTAGAATGGATATCTTAGATGGAGTTTGCAAAAATTGATCTACAATCTTGTAGTCACTCATCTTGATAATTTTCAACAAGTCATCCACATCCTTTTTCAAAGCAGTGCCACTAGATTCTCCCACTATTTTCTTAGGTTCAGTACTTTCAACAGCCGTTTTATTAGAATTAACATTCCCTCGAATAACAGGGGTGAAAACACGGCCACTACGGGTTACTCGACTAACTTCAGCAATATTCTTGACATAAGACAAAGGTTGTATATGAATTTCCACACCATCTTCCAGGATAGTTGTATTGTATTTATATGGCATAACTTTGTCTGATTTATATGGGACAAGACCAAGCAGGAAAATAACCACTGGAGCACCAGTTGGCTTTCTATGATACTCAATCTCTATAGGAGCGGGAACACCAAAACACGACACAATAACATTCACCCTTTATTCAGAATATTTAGACATCCCATAATCATTGTTGGAGAACATATCTTCATCAGAAGAAAAGAACTCATATGCAGAAACATATTCATCATCTGACATGGTCTCGACCGAGAAATCTTCAATCACATTAACTCCATTGTAATCATCTTTACTGCCTAAGACCTTGATATTACCATTATCTAACAACAATTAAACCCCCCTTCTTACGATATAACAACCACGAGAATCCCTATAGAAGATATGACAAGACCCATAATGGTGTCCTTCTTGGCCATTCATGTGACAGAATGTAGCATGCAGTTGTACCAAATCATCAGTCATATAATTCACATCAAAAATCCGAAACTCGCTGGGACATCCATAGACTATATTCACATCTTCTTAGTACTCATCCCTTGGTCTAATTATATGAATGAGACCTTCGTCCATCATTTCTTGAAGATCAACTTTTATTTTATCACATCCCTCGATATTTGTACTGCAAATACTACAACTAGTATGGTCGTGTGTATAATAGATGAATTCATAGAGATCATCATGCATCTTCACCAAATCCCTTCTAACCAGGTTGATATAAAAAATTCAGAAGTCCCCGGACAACCAGCAACCATATTCACGATATTTGCACCTTCATGCTTGGGTAGTAGATTATCCTTCATGTTAGGACCAACATCTTTAAAGGATAGGAGGCCATATCTCACCATCTTCTGTACTTCAAATTTAAAGGGGTAACATTTTTCAATGTTGTGCCCTGAGGCTCCTTGATCAAAAGCACAAGTCTGATCTGCCTTATAATACCAGGGTAAAGGTGAAGGTATAACAGGGGGAGGTATAATTTGAACCAACTTCTTCTGAATCAAAGCCGAGAATAACTCTGTATAGCTCATTAGAATAGAGTCAAAAGCTTCTCTCTTCTAACCTTGCCCTTAATTTTCCTGAGGAGGTGGTCTCTAATAGGCAACAATAGTTTGAGCTACATTGACAACTGGAGTTACAGAAGAAACATGTTGTTGGTACCGATGATGTCTTCTAGGTGGTCTAATCTTCCTTTCCTCAATGACAACATTGGTTTTAGTTTCTTTCTTTCTAGAAAAACCGTATGATGACTTCTTTGTTCCTTCGTCTTTTGTCAAACATCATTTCCTGATTGCTTCTTCTAGACGAACACCCATGCTTACCATTTCAGTGAAATCAATCGGTGCACTGGCGACCATCCTTTCATAATAAAATCATCCAAGGGTTTTCAGGAAGACCTTGATCATTTCTTGTTCTCCCATCGGGGTACCACCTGGGCAGCTATCTCGCGCCAACACTGGGCATATTCTTTTAACGACTCCTTGTCTCTCTGAGCCATTGCTCTCAATTGGTCATGGTCAGGCGCCATGAACATATTGTACTTATACTGTTTGATGAAGGATTCACCTAGATCATTAAAGGTGCGAATATTGCTACTTTCCAAACCCATATACCACTTCAAAGCGGCACCGGTTAAACAATTCTAGAAGAAATGAATAAGAAAACACTGATTATCAGTATGGGTGGACATTTTTCTGATATACATCACCAGGTGGTCGCGAGGACAAGAGTTTCCCTTGTACCTCTCATATTTCGACACTTTAAACTTTGCTGGAACCTTTACATTAAGAACTAAGCAGAGTTCATTAACATTCTATCTGAATAATTCTTTTCCTCAAAGAGCCTTCATTTCCTTCTATATCTTATTGAATTAGCCCTGAAAGTCATCCAATCGGTAATAGAAACCCACACTTTCACTCGGTGGAGGAACATGACGATAAACTTCATCATTAAAAAACGGCATAGCATTCACCGTAGGACGTGCATTATAATGGATCTCATTTTTAGCAGCAGGAGTAACATGCACCATAGGAGGTGCAGGAATAGCAGTAGCTTGAGAAAATGGAGCAACTTGGGCATCAAGATTGTAACTTTCTGGCATGAAATTTTAAGTCATTACCCACGGGTAACCTTGAGGCATACGGTTTTGAGCAGCAGTAACTGGTGTAACGAAAATGGGAACTGTCGGAGCTTTGGAAGCAACCGTTGTTTGTTATGGCTGAGCAGACGGAGGAACAAGTGGTGGCTGGTTCTTAGCAGCCCCCAATGATTCCATCAAAGTAGTTAGATTAGCCATATCGGCCTTCAAAGCCGTAACTTCGTCACGTAGCTCACAATTATCTTATTCAAGATTCCCCATTTTCTTCTTGGAATTAGCCCGAGTATTGTATTGGTGAGACAACTTGCTGAACAAAGTATAAAAACTTAGTAAGACACCTGGGTATGAACAGAAATGCAAGAAATATGTGCAAAATGATGCATGATATGTAATGTATATGACATATTTATCATTACTAATATTTCAAGGGACTCAGAGAATTATAGACGATTTTCAAACATTAAAGTACTTGCACATTTTGAAATACTAAAAATTTCATTATAATAACTTCAGAATGGATTACAACTTTTAGTACAAGTTTCAATAATCCTAAGTACAAGAGAAGATAGAATCTAAAATCCTAAGGAGGAAAAACTGATGAAGATTTCTCCACGCACTAACGCTTTCCCGTGAGTCTTGCAACCTGAGGCTTCAACTTCTTATTCTCTTTTGCATACCTGTCGACGACTTCTTTCCAATCATCAGAGTCAAGAAGTGAGAAACTAGGTCCGAAGCAAGCTCTAGAGGAAAATAAATCTTCTTACCTCTCCATCATCTCCACAACACAACTCTCAAGAATCTCAATCAAGTTATCCTTGTCTTTCAATTCTGTTTGGTAGGATATCTCTAAAGTCTGACACTTGTTCTTCCATGCTTCCTTCTCCTGTTGCATCCTAACTAGGGAAAACTGAGGTTCTTCCACATCATCTAAAAGTGGAGGAGTAGTCTTCACAAACATATCAGGTATAGGTTATTCACGAGAATATGACATCTTCAACTGAATTACCCTTGCTTGTACCCACCAGAGATGAGGCTCCAAAGAAACAGCTCCTCTTGGTCCCAAGTCTTTTCTACTCTTCCTGTGAATATGGCGCCAAGCCTTTACAATTTCCTCCTTAGTTTCCTTATGATCCTCTCCTTCTTTGAGAAAGAAACCACTCAGATGAATACTATTTGACTTGTCTCTCACCGGGTATCTGAGTTGACGACGTGTGAGAACGGGATTGTAGTTAATTCTTCCCTTTGTACCAAGAAGAGGTACATTGGAGAAACTACCACAACTATCGACAATATCCACATCATAATAAGCCTGATGATACCAAACAATGTCAGAATGAGTGATAGCCATAATCTTTAGGAGCCCAACGAGGTTCCTTCTTGATATCCCAAAAAGCATCAGACTGAGTTAAGTGAGAAATAAACCACTGATATAACAAAGGCGTGCAACAAACGATCATCCCTCCATGATAAAAATCCCAAATATGAATGGAATAATAAGCATCTCCTAATAACATAGGAACCAGATTCCCAATCAAAGAGATCCTGATGGTGTTGACATCTACAAATTTGTCGACGTTAGGAAATAAGAACAACCCATAGGCAAGTAGAGCAAATATAACCTCAAACACAACTGTACTCTTCATCCTAGCAAAGTAGTGAGCTTTCTCTAATAAAAATTGAGCGGGTAATCCTCTGATTCCTCCTTTGGTAGTCATGTTGGCCTCAATCTCATACTTCCCCAAATGAATCATGGCATCAATATCATGAGATTTGGGCTCTCCCTCTAAACTGGTGAAAGGAACACAATTGGTAATAGGTAAACCCACTAGGTAAGAATACTCCCCCAATGTAGGCATCAGCTGATAATTAGGGAAAGTAAAACACCGATACAACAGATTATAGAACTGGACTAAAGTAGAAAGAATACCCTCCTTCATCCTTAGCTTCACAAGAGACACGATGAACCCATACTTCTTCCGAAAATATGTAGAACTCTCGATTTTGGGAATCATACTCATCAATTCATCTATCTTAGGATCCTTGAAACTGTACTTCTGAGTCTTTCTTTTTCCAGAATCCGTGGTCAAAATGTACCTAAGATATTTGCAAAAAGTCAACTTTAATTCCCTTGAAACAATTGTTTTAAAGGATGCTCATGGGTGCATGAATGCATGATGCAACAATCACACACAAGATCATAAACATGGGGGTTCATGGGTTCGACATCACGAGCATGAAGTCAAAGGTACTACCCACAAGGTATGGACTAACAGTTTATCACCTGACGGACAAGGTTCAAAAAGGTGCCCGAAGTCCACATCCTTCCTACGGATATTACTAACGTCCCGATTAACTCGGTAATTAGTAATATTCTCAGGAAAAACTCGTCTGAGTGTAGTATCGCACGACAACCATTTCTGAATTACTCCGTCATAGTTTCTGCACTACACCTAAAAGGCCAAGATTGGTTAAGGGTGATGCGGTCCTCAGTTTCAGCAGGCTCCCAGGTCGAAAGTAGCACGTCTTCTCGATTACTCGGTAAATGATACTACAGTCAAAGGGGCCTCCACTGAGTGGGGGATATCATGCCTCATTTTTTGGGACTACTCCCTCAAATTTAACATGTGTATACCATCCGTCCTATCTTACGTTTTCCCAAGTCCTGGTAGAGGACTTATCACCAAGTACCCTGAAAACTAGAAGAAAAAAATTCTAGACAAACATATATACAACACATAATATATAACAAATAATAGCACATACACAAATAAAGAATGATAAGCTCAACCCACTTAGAGATGGACCAATATTTGGTCGATCTGTCTCTAGTTAAGTCTCCATTTTTTTGTAGCGGTAGAAATGTTGAGACTAAGACATTGGATTGACTTAACTCGCATAGATCAAATAAAAAACCACCACCATGGAGGAATGGGAAAAGAGAGAATAACCCAAAAAAGAGGGGGAGAGAATCTAGGTACGGGGGTTGTTTATGCAAAGAGAAGGTATTAGCACCCTAAACATCTACAGTACTCTGCTGGAACCTCTTTGAAAATTTGTGTATTTGGCTATAACTATTTTATACAAAAATAGATGGTGGAGATGAGAAAAGATATATGTTTTACAATTTTTGCACTCACCTTGGTTGTGAACCTTTAGTGCCTATGTACCACCTTTCGTGCAATAGGGGATCAGGGAACTCGTAGTTCACCTTTAAAATTTTAAAACACAAGTGTGTTGGTTAATTTTTAAGAGACGAGACATCATCGTCATATCCGAATGGAAGAAAATTCTTACTACCCACAATTATGAGAAAGGAGAATTTGCATCATCTTAAAGTGTAGGATATAACTTGGATTTAAAAATCAACAAAGCCTCACTCAACACCCAAGTGGAAAATATCTCACTTCACTTCATATCATAGAAGTATAGTAGTTCGCATCACTACAAGGGTCGACAAGAGTCTAATCTTTTGAGAAAAGTTTTAAAGTAAAAAGCCAAAGTGGCAAAATGGTTTAAATGAGATTGATTGACTTTTAGTCTTGTCACATAAATGTCAAAGTATGATTAAGTTGATTAAAGGTTGTTTAAGGAAATATTTTTGAAAGGGTATGGACCTAGGTCCAAGTTCATTATGAAAGCGGTTCAAGTTAGAAAACCAGAAGTTTTTTTTGAAAAGGAGGGAGAAGATTTTTGAAATTAAAGAAGATGGAAGGAGATGAAGGGACTATCCTAAAGCATAAGGTAAAAGCTAGGGAAAAGAACTGTCTAACCAACAAGAAGCCAACACTTGAAACAATGAGTCAATGTAGAATTCTCATCCTTTGGATTGAAACTAAACAAGCAAAAATATTAAACCTCTTAAGAATACCAAAATTCTAATGCATTAAGTGTTCAAAAAAAATTGGGCAAAGCAACAACTGTATACAGAGAAATTCCCCATCACAGATAAATCATATACTAATAATAACCTGCACACAAAGAAAATCAACCCAATGTCTTGGGGTAAACCCCAAGAACTCCAACAAAATAAAAATAGAAGTCACAAGGTCTCAAGGGTAGTCAAGGCTTCTAATCCTAAGTCCAAGAGGTCCATAACTCCATAATGCCAAGGATAGTAACCAAATAGTCCAAGTAACCTTAAGTTTTTTTCATTGTTTAAGTTGGTTATTAAGTATCTTCAAAAAGAAAATAAAAAGCTCAAGTGAGCAAAAGAAAATGACATAAAGATAAATGCTCAAGTGAGCAAAGATGAAAATAGCATGAAATATAAATGCTAAAGTAAATGGAGCTTAAAAATAAAGACATAAGATAAATGCCATAAGTAAAAGAGATATATAATAAAAGTCAATTGTTAATGAGTTAGGAATTAGAGGTTACTTGAATGATCATCTTGAAACTTGCATTTGAAAACTCATAAGATGATTGATAAAATTAAAGCTTCTCAACAACAAGTTTCATTTTCTTTTTGTCAAGTATATCATTCATTTCAAATTATTGAGGTGACAACATATGATCAACGATATTTAAATGATTCACATAAACCAAAATTTATGATGGTTCATTAGAGGATTGATAAGACCAAAGCCTCCTAACAATGATCCTCAAGGTTATTTGCTCAAGGGTTTCAAATTAAACATACTTGGGCTTGCAAACATAGGTTTGGGCCACGAATGATCATTTCTCGAATCAGGACAAAATTTAGCGCTATGTTAAACAATCGTAAGTGGGCTTATATAGAAGTCACACCTATTTTGAGGCAGGTCAATAGAAATTTATGTACCATATGTTTAGAGAAATGATATATATAAATCATTCTCCAACAATATTTAGTACAAGTGAGAAGGGGATAAGATGAAGAAGGAGGGGATAAGAATTGAATTCCACATTTGAACCAAAGAAATTAATCAAGCTATCATTAAAATCATTCATCCATTTTGGTGGAGTTAAACTCAACACCCAAGATCCAATAATGTTAATGAAGCTCATGATTAAAATCCCATAGTTAAAGATCAAACATAATATATATAAAAATAATATTACATTTAATAAACAAAATAGAATGAGAAAAAATATTTTTAAATTGCTTAAAAAAAAGAAATAAAAGGCAAGATAGCAAACTATATTCAGAACATCAAAGAAAAATTTAAAGAGGCCATAGAAAAGTCAGAAGTGATCTCAAATATTTTTACAAATTTTTATGTAATTTTTTAAAACATAAAAGTATTTTTTAATTATTTAAAATCATTCAAGTAAGTGAAAAAGATCAAAAATAGTATAAATCAAAAGAAAATTTTAGAAAAAATCTCTAAAAGTCAGAAATAAAGAAAATGATCTTCATAAATTTTTTCAGAATTTAAAAGTACCAAAAAGTATTTTTTAAACAATTAAAAAAACAAGGAAAAATCATAAAAATATCAAATATGAAAATAAAATCATGAAAAATAAAAATCAGAAAGAGAACATTTCAAAATATTTTTTTGAATTTCTTCACAATTTTTGGGTCAAAACTGAATTTTCTATAATTTTTTGAAGTTTAAAACAATTAAATATAAAAAATTAGAAATGAAAATAAAGTCAAAAAATGTGGACCATTGGATGAGAGTCAAAACGCGCCTATAAACAAATCTAAAGGATCAGGCACGCTGTGCATATCATGGTCAGCTTTGAAAATTACACTGAATCATTTTTTAATGATAAAAAACAACTAAAAATCTGGCGCGTTAGATGGAGTATGACTAATGAAAGTAATCAGATACAAGAGCTCTCAAAACGCGCGTATGATAAAGCAAACACACTAGATAGGATTCAAAAAAATTATACGTCACACCATCATTCGTTGAAGCATGACACGTAAGTCGTCTTCAACCTTCGGACGCCCTAGATTGGAGTTCCTCAAACGGTAAAATTAGCCAAATATCAATGAGAAAGTCTGGAATATCTCACTCAAATATCAATGAAATCGCAAATTGTAAGAAGCATGAGAATCAGAAGGACGAGGAGAGTATATTAGTCTTTTATTTGGATTGATTTTACTAAGAAATCTACCTGAACGAAGTAGCAGAAAGTTGCTCTGAAACTGGACTTCTGTAGCTCAAAATAGGTCACGATTCTTAAAGGTAAGAGTATGGTTAGCTTCAGAGAAGTTCAATGGAGCTTTTGGTGTTTTGGAGGTTGGAAATGAGAAAACAAATTTAAGTCTTAAGAGTTCAAATGAGATCTTGGAAGGGTCAATTGGCTATCAAAAGCTTGGGAAATAGGTGGAATGTGCATCTTATTTATAGGAGAGGATGAGGCAATGCTTAAACGTGCGAATGGGAGAGTAATTGAGTGAATTCGTGTGAATCTGAGATATGAGCAATATGTGACTTGCTTAGCATCAAAACTCAGCCAAAACCTGCATTTCATGATGCTAAGTGCTTTTGGAAAGTTTCTAAACATGATAAGAAGCAAAAACGCGTGAAAACTTTGTGTTTAGAAGGAAAAATATGGATTTCAAATTCTGACTTGGAAGGAAACTTCAATTTCAAGTAGCTGACTTTGAACTAATGGTTTGCATGATGTACGGAACCTTAGGACATGATTCTTGATGCATTGGAAAGATGAGGTAACATTATTTATAATGTTCCAAGAAAGGGATCATTTGGATGCTTGAGCTAGAAGTTGTGCTTGGTCAAAATCAGAAGAAAAAAAGTGCTGACTTTTATACTTAGAAAAAATTATAAGTTTTTCATCAAAAATGACCCAAAATGTTTTGACTCTAAACAAGGTCTTATTCCAAAAATTTTATTTCATCAATGATTCTATCTTGAAGTAGACTCCTTAAAGAGTATTGTGAAACTTGTATCACGCAAAAATTCCAAATATTAGACAAGTTATTATCCTTTGAATTTGATGAAAAATCCATAAGGTGACCTATAATCTTTTGAGCTTTTAAGGCATTTTCTAACCATTTTAAAGTTTACCACATAAAAGAAGAGTTAAAGTTCACACTCTTAAGATCATTGTGAAAAAAGAATAGGCTCTAGGAGATAAAAATTGATCAAGTTATGACTTTTTGAAGTCACATAAAGGAATTTGATGGCCTATCTAGAGGACTAGTAATCTTTCTCAATCATTAGTAATCTTTCACACAAAATTTGCTTGAAACTTTTGAAGTGATTTGCTGATAACCCTTTAAGGAGAAGCATATATTTGGAATCACCCAAAAATCTCAAAATATGGACAAAATATAGCCCTTAGAATTCCAAAATCCTAACTCCTAGAGCATCAAAATGGCTTCGGAACCCCTTTCAATTTTGACAATCTTTCTTGTACAAATACTTTTTCTATGTGAATAGATGTTGTGTTTGATGATAATAAGAACCTATAGTAATAATAACCACTTCCAAATGTTGAGAATTGAGGGAGTTATGCACTTGTGACCAAAGAATGAAGAACTTCTCCAATTAGGTCAAACTTCTTTGATCAAATCTTGCATCTTTTGACTTCCTTTGGCAATTGCAGCATTGTGAATCATAGTAGACCTTGTCATGAAATTTTTTAAAGCACTCACAATGATTAAGCTTAAATTTCAATGAAGCTTTATTAAAGAAGGCATGGAAATAAACTCATGAACCTATGAATCAACCTGATGAAGTGTGTTATGCCCTCACCTATAGTATCATCATTTAGAGCAAAGATTCATTATATTTGTTAGTTAAAAGTTAATCAACACAAGACAAATATAACAATAATATACAAATCAAAGTGCTTTATGATCCCTCATGAGCAAACCTAAAGATAGGGAGAAGAACCAAACCCTAGTGTGATCTTGATATGATTGGGTTGATATGAGATGATAGAGGAATCTTAGGGGCAAAAACAATTTCCTTTTAACTTTCATTTTTCCTTTATCAAACCCTAGAATTTTTTTCTGAAACCCTTCACTTATGGATGATCATCGTGAAAAAGCATGCAAACTTACCCTTGATTCAGTTCCTAAAGATAAATATCCTCTACAAGTAGTTACAAGTTCTAACACCACCATCACCCGAATCATTGAAACAATCATCGTCTTCAAATCAACAAAAACAAGATCATATCTTTGATCATCCAAAGTGTATTCATTTTTCTTCTCCAGTAGATAAGCTAGATGTCCTACAGGAACTACTGGTGGATTTCGAAAATCTGAAAAAACAACTCCATAGATCTCACAGAACAACTGGTCTTCCAAGGATGGAGCAATTTCTTCAACCGTCTCTATGGTCCCATCTACTCAAATCTTGTGAGGGAATGCTGGAAATATGCTGAAGCATATGACAAATATATCGTCTCATATGTTATGAGTACAAAAGTGGTTATCATTGTAAAATCAATTACCATCTTGCTTGGAATGGAGGAAGCAAAAGGAATTGTAGTTTATGTCATCAAGCCAAAATCAAACTACTTAACAAATGCCGTAACTCCTGCCATCTTCACTGAGCAAGAAGTAAATCTAACCATTGGAAAGATATCGTCTAAAGTCATGAATCTCCCAAAAGACCTTCGTTTATGGAGCAGGATTATTTTGGGTTGCATTAATCCTAGACCAAGTAGCAGCTTAACATACTATATGAACACTGAGAAAAAGTTCATTCTTTTCTATCTATTGAAAGGAACTAAGGTACATCTTCCATATCTTCTCTTTAAATATCTGAAAGATACTATTATAGAAACCAGAGGTAATGGAAAATCCAAGAAGAATTATATTCCTTTTGGAAGATTGATTTCAGACATTCTTTTTGAAAGTGTATAGTGGAACATCTCATTTCATGCAATCTTATGAATGACTTAGTAACTAAAACTGAGAAATCATTTAATGGGACAAATCTGAAACATATGAGTGTAGTAGAAAAGGGCTGGGAATTTATTCCACCAACAACTTATACAGATCCTCAGAGCATCAAAGCTCGAAGGACATGAGTAGATGTGTTGTAACCCAATTTTCCCCCTAAGATTCCTCTATCATCTTATATCAACTCAATCACAACAAGACCACACTAGGGTTTAGCTATTCTCCCTATCTTTAGGTTTGATCATAAGGAATCACTAAGCACCTTGATTTGTATATTGTGATCATATATGTTTTGTATTGATTAACTTTTAACTAACCTATAATGTGAATCTTTTCTCTAAATGATGATACTATAGGTGAGGGCACAACACATTTCATCAGGTGAATTCATAGGTTCTTGAGTTTATTTTAATGCCTTCTTCAACAAAGATTTATTGTTGCTATGGGTTCTTATTATCATACACAACAACCTTTATTCACATGGAAAAAGTTATTGTGCAAGTTTGTCAAAATTGAAAAGGGTTTCCAAGTTATTTTGGTGCTTGAAGAGATAGGGTTTTGAACTTCTAAGGGCTATATCTTGCTCATATTTTGAGATTTTTGAGTAATTCCAAAGAAATGCCTCTTTTTAAAGGGTTATAAACTAATCACTTCAAGACTTTTAAGAAAATTTGTTGTCGAAGATGCCTAATGATGAAGAAAGATTATAAGTTTTCTAGGTAGGCCATCAAATTTCCTTATGTGATTTCAAAAGATCACAACATGGTCAATTTTTATCTCCTTGAGCCCATTATATTTCAAAAAAGATCTTAAGTATGTGAACTTGAACTCTTCTTTTATGCGCAAAGCTTGAAAATGAGTGGAAGATTCCCTAAGAATTCAAAAGATTATGGGTCACCTCATGAATTTTAACAAATTTTACAAGGCTATAACTTTTTAATACTTGGTATTTTTGAGTGAACCAAGTTTCAAAATTCTCTTTGTGAAGTCTACTTCAAGCTAGCATCATTGATCAAAGCTCAATTTTGTAGGAAGGCCTTGTTTGAACTCAAAACATTATATCTTACTTTTGAAGAAAAACTTAGAATTTTTCTAAGTACAAAAAGTCAGCATCTTTTTCTCAACTTTAACTCATCACAACTTTTTGCTAAAGCATCCAATTGATCTCACTCTTTGCACATTATAACGTTTGTGACCTTATCTTTTAAATGCTTCAAGAATCATGCCCTAAGACTCCTTGAGCTGTGAATACCATGGATTCAAATATGGTACCTTGAAACTGATGTTTTCTCCAAAGTCAGAATTTGAAATTCATAATATGGCTACTAATCACCAATTTAGCACGCATTTTTGATTTAAACATGATTAAAAATGTTGCCAAAGTTGAATTAAGGATCAAAACACAGGAATTGATTGAGTTTTGATGCACATGGGGTCACACTTTTTTCACTTTCGAGCTTGATCCAATTTTCCTCCAAACTTCAAATTTCCTCTTAATTCTTTGCACCATTTGCTTCCCTATAAATAGAGGACCTCACTCTCATTTTCTCAAGCTTGAACAAACAAAATCACTCTGTCAAACTCCCTCCATAACTCACTTTTCTGAGATTTCGAATTCCTCTTTTCACCACTTTTCAATCCAATTTCTTCATTGATCATTCATCCTTGAACTTCACTGAAGCTAACAAAAGAATAATCAACCCTTGAGGTGCCCTGAATCGTGCTAGCCAAGTCCATTTACAGATCAAGTTCATCTAACTTCGTTTAGGTAGTTTAAGGCATCAAATCCTCTAACTCAAATTACTAGAATGGTTTATGATGTTCATTGATGCTTGCTCTTAACTCAATTTGGTGAAACAATGCATTTGATGCTTCTGATTTTTTATCTTAACATTTTTAAACATCTCTGCTTTTTTCCAAATCGACTACGCTGTGCTTTATATAAATTTTTCGCGAGCATATGGTTGTGATTGTCTCAAGTAGACGCATCTAATGGTACCACTATGAACGTGTAAGTTTACAGATTCAAGGATCTTGTATTTTCCCTACATGCAGGAGGCTGGAGGTTGAAGACGACTACGTATTGTTCTTTAACTAATGACACTCAGCCAATTGTTTTATTTTGATTGGTTGGACTTTTTTGTGTTGTATGCGCGCGCCTTAACTTGGGTCCACGATACTCCCTCACCTTAGATCCATTAGATCTGCCAGCGTATATAAGTGAAACACATCCAACGCGCATGGTTTTTTTTCTGATTTGTTTTTTTTACAACATTATTTTTAAATGTCTTTTATCTTTAAAAATTCATAACTCTTTTATTTTTTATCCAAAAATTATGAAAAAAATATACAAAAATACTTTGAATTATTTTTGACTTTGTGAATATTTTTTCATATTTTTATTTTAATGTTTGATATTTTTCATAATTTTTGTCTTGTATTCCTTATTTTTAATTATTTTAAAAATAATTTTTGATATTTTTAAATTCTAAAAGTTTTTATAAAAATTATTTTCATTATTTCTGACTTCTTCTGAATTTTTTCTAGAATTTTATTTTGACTTCTACTATTTTTTATCCTTTTTTCCATTTATTTGAATGATTTTAATCAATTAAAAATGTTTTTCTGTTTAAAAAAATTTACCAAAAACTTTTTTATAAATATATTTGAGGTCACTTCTGATTTTTTCTATGGTCTCTTTAAATTTTTATTTGATAATTTGAATATAGTTTTCTATTTGGCCTTTTATTTTCATTTTAAAAACAATTTAAAAATCATTTTTCCTTTTTTTATTTTATTCATTAAATGTAATTTTTTTTAAATATATACTGACTATGTGATTTTTGATCATAAACTTCATTAACATCATTGGATGTTGGGTGTTGAGTTTAACTCCACGAAAATGGATGGATGATTTTAATGATAGTTTGATTAAAAAATTTTGATTCAAATATTTCCCTTTCCTCTTCATATAATGCCCTTCTCTTTTGTGATACATGTTGTTAGAGGAAGATTTACATATCATCACTCCAAACATATGGCACATAGATTGCTATTGACCAGCCTCAAAATAGGTGCGACTTCTACATAAGTCCACTTACGATTGCTTAACATAGCCTAAACTTTGTCCCGATTCGAAAAAAATGATTATTCATGGAACAAACCCATGTTTGCAAGCCCAAGCATGTTTAATTTGAAACCTTTGAATCTAATAACCTTGAGGTTCATTGTTAGGAGGCTTTGGTCTTATCAATCCTCTAATGAATCATCATAAATTTTAGACTAAGTGAATCAT